>JACEVL010000138.1:566675-764175 GCA_020284085.1 Aporrectodea caliginosa
GGTGTTCTACGGAACCGAGGCAGGGCGCTATAGACGTAGATCTCCATCCCCACCGCAGCTAGCGACTAAGCGACCCCTAGTGACGATTTCGCTATATATATATATATATATATAATTATATATATATATAATATATATATATATATATATTATATACTTCATTTGCGTTACATCATTGTCCATACAAATCAAGTGAAGTCGAAATTAATAGCTGTCTGTAATTGATGACCTAGTTTAGCGGCGTACGTCCTTCCTGGGTTGAAAACAAACAGGGGTTAATGCCCGCTATTCTTTGTAATTGTAATTGTAATTACGACGATTTATATAGCGTTGTTGGTAGCTACTTCTAGAACGCTTAACAAAACTGTCAACTGTCACCGCAAATGTTAGTGCTCGTGGTTACGTAATAGATGCATTTTTAACTGCTTTTTAAAAGTCGGTAAACTTTTGGTCTCCTGGATGGGCGCAGGAAGACTGTTCCAGGCACGTGGACCAGCGACCCGAAAGGCTCGATCACCCGCTTTGGTTTTAGTGGCTGGCACAAAAACATCAGCGGACTTTGATGATCGCAGCCGCGACCTATTGACATCGTCCGAAAGGGGCCTGATCTTGCCTGCCAGGTAGCCTGGTGCGCAGTTGTTCATACATTTATGAACCAGGATGCAGAGTTTGAACTTGATGCGCTCGCCTACTCTCAGCCACTGAAGCTCGTCTTGTATCGCGGTTGAAATGTGGTCGAACTTTTTAAGTCGCAATACCAGACGAGCAGCAGCGTTGATGACCGCCTGAAGCCGAATGATACTGCGCATTGTTTGATGTTGCTACATGACGCATTGCTGTAACTCTCTAGTAAAAGTTCAGAGGTCCAATTTGAAGTCTGAACTTGCGAAGAATGCGTTAAAACAAAGCTGTGAAGAGCTTCAAATCAGCATTTCAACCCGACTTTTCATGTAGTTGTATAAAAAAATTAGGCCTACTTATCGAAATCCCCTCCATAATGTCAGTTTCTGTATCTTTGTGGTCTAACCTTCCCTCCGAAACAACTCAGTATGTCGGATTTTCTTAAGGTCGCGTAATTTTGCACCAAAAGTTATTATATTCTGAAAGAATAAACTCATAGATCTGTATCAACATTTTCAAGATTAAAAGATGCAGTCATTTAAGCATTCAGTTAACCCACCATGAAACCCAAATGCTAGATTCCTGTCATCATAAGATTGGGGTATCTATCAAACAGAGTAAAAATTCTACTCTAGTCCTGTGATTTCAGAGAGGTCGAGTATGTCATGCGTTAAGTATTTTCAAGTGAAACATGGCTTAGGACATAATCAACTCTTTGCACATTGACTAAACATAACGACGTAGCTGCCACACCTGTACAAAGCCGAAGAATGACAGTCAAGTGTGTTGCACGAGGCAGATTCTCTTCCTTTGTTACGGTGAATAAGCAACTTCATTGGAAGCACAAGAAGACGGTGCAGTGCTTTGTGATTTATTTGCCCATCCTCAATTCGTTAACTGCTCCGTGACGTTACTTCAATGAAAAGTAACTGTAACTTTCAGTGAATAGGATACCGCAAACAGTCTCGGCATTGAGCTGAGGCATCAAACAGGGCGTAGTGACAGGTTGGTGTCCATCGAAGCGTTGCGGGTCTCTTGCCAAAAGACTCGCAACAAAAACATGCAGCAACATTCAACCCTCGGCCACAAATTCTGGGCGTCAACAGCTCTTCGTGTGTCGCTGGCCATGCAAACACGGCCATCAATCAATCAAAGGCCATCATTATCCCTTTAGACCGATGAACGTCAGTCGCTCTTAATTGACGTCATCAATGAATGTCTTGCTGTGTATAGGTTATGTATAGAAACTTTACAAACGCTATTCGAGTCTTGTCTAAGTGCACATCTACGAAGTGCAGAACTCTTTTGTGGCGCGCAAATAAATCTGGAAGTCAAGATATCTCTTGAGCCTCGACTGTGAAACCCCAGTTCCAGTAAAGCGCCCATTTTGCGGCCCACTTATTATTATTGTTACAGTTGCTACATACATATTAGGGTGGTCCTTAGTTATCAACTTTGACTTTTTTCATGGGGCACCCTCTAGTTTGGTTTCTATGAATGAGAAAACAATTCTGTAATTTTTTCAGCTCAAAATAATAATATCTAGAGGTCGCTACCGGCTCTGAAAGTTTGCCATGGACAGCTAACATTGAGCGGTAATTGATACGAGCGAATAGTCATTGTTATTGACGCTTGTAAATTATTATGCCATAAAATGTTACGACTAGCATGGTTTGTATCTAGTCAACTTAATCCTTGCAAGTATAGCAATGTAATGTAATTGAACATTTATATAGCGCCCCTTCGAGATATCTATTCAGAGGCGCTCTCTGCGCTAGCTTATGTTAAATGTCATTACGAACGAATATATTATATCAGTTAGCAAAACAATGCTGAAATAGTACCTTTTAAGCTGACAGGAAAGTCTAGAATTAGGTTTTAGCTAATTGGATACACTTTAAGATACAAGTTGCAAAGACACGTGTGTGACATAGGTCAGGAATAATACATTCAGTAATACAAAGCTACAAAGCAAAGAAGAAATCCTGACAGTGTTTTACGATTGTATAAAACAACCAATCAAATAGTAGCAGATGCTTGTCATATAAATTGATCGATACAATACAATACAATTCCGTAAAGCCAGTCATGTTGTCGAAGTTTGTGCAAAGACATCCAACGCTTTGTAAGAAAAATTAAAGGTTTTTTCAAAAACTATTAAAAAATTAGGGAAATAAGGAGAACAAGCAAAACAACTAGAATTGCTAAAGAATAAGGAAGAAGAATGGGAATCAGGTTTACAGGATTTGTGCGACATTGCACATGCCCAAACCTTGCAAATAGCAGTCATTGAAGTGGCAGACTGTTTCTGTTAACACAGCCCACGCAGGGGACCCAGATAAGATGTGTTGTGTTGATAGGACTTTGGCAAGAAGAGAGAGACAGTGCTGTACATAAAAGGAAAGTAAACATTGGACCAAAAATGGTGGCTGGCTGCATCCTGTTGGAGCAGACACTTGACAAGAATATGTTGTGGTGTGCATGTCACGTTCTCATAATAGAAATAATGTTGAGGCATTGGTCATGCTTTCTCATGGTCCATCCAAAGGTCCAGACATAGGCCTACCGGTAATGATTTTCAAGAGATTCCAGAAAAGCTGAGAACTTATAGACAGATCAAACTAGGAAAGAGTAACAGCCGATGAGTTTTGCACGGTGCAATTTCCTGTGAATCAAGAGATTATTAGTCAACTTCAACAATACCAACCACGGAAGACTATCGCGAACTGGTGGAGCTAACCATAACCGTCTTGGGCGGTGTGCCTTCCAGGGGCATACCATTCAGAGCACCAGCTGGACTACAAAGAGCGAGGTGAATGGCCGAGAGTATTTACAGTCTTAAGATTTGGATGTTCAAGAGACAGTTCAAGTTGACAAGAAGAGAAGAAAAGAGGATAGCTAACATCTGATTGTTCAGTGTAATGCTGTATGTCAAAGTCTTGTTTCAAGCACCGTATGCACCATCTGCTTCTCGAATTGACCTGAAAATCTTGAAGGACACTGACTTGATACAAAGAGAAAATAGCGCAGTTACAGAGGTTGCAATGAAAAAATGTCTGGGTCACCTCTGGCATCTGTCGGAGGAATTGCTGGCTTATGCATACTTTCATGACATTCATGACTCCAATGATACCAAGCACCAAATGGTTGCTGCTCTGGACAAAACTGGCATCAACATCCTCAAAAGAGAACATTGATCAGCTCGAAGCAACTGGAAGATTTTTTAGGGAAAAGACTAGACTATTCTTCAGCATTACAGGCATTCCATCAAGTTTCCTTCAACAAGATGTTGATACTTGGCCAAAAGATAACAACTGCAAGTTAGTAAAAACCCACCGCCAGCTTAATAAGAGTTATGAATGACATAGCAGAGCGTGGAGTGGCACTCGTGTGCAAGTATTACAAGCTTCCAACAAATAGCGAGGATCAGAAGCAGTTTCTGCTGTTGGTTGTTAAGGAATATCGTCAAAGATATCCAGACAGGAACAAAAAGACACTGATGCATTAATATATTAAATATTAATTGGAACTCAACATTTTCATGTTCACTTATGTGTATTGACCCAAATAGTAAATACCACTGTCCACCAGAATTTTTTGAATTTTTGCATAAGAATAGTACACACTATACAATATTCAATGTTTTATCAGCGGATTTGTTACAATTTGATATATGTTCGGTCCGGTAGCAACCTCTAAAACTTATAAAATCTTTACAAACTTTTCAATATACATATTTCTTACCTAAAACAATAAGTTGGAAGGGTGCCTCCTTTAAAATTCATCAAAAATGTCTGTTACATGGAGCTAAGGACCACCCTAATACATATATAATAAATATTATCATTATTATTATTACTCTTATTATTTTTATTACCCCTACAATTATTATAATTGTTATTTGTATTGTTATTATCATTATTGTTATTGTCATATGTATTACAGATAACAACTTTATTGGCGCTTTACTAATAATATTAGTAATAATAATTACAATAAAAATAATAATAATAAAAAACAATTTTAATAATAATAAATATTATAATTATTTTCATTATTATCATTACTATTATTTTTCGTTATTATAATTATCATTATTATTATTATTAATATTATTATTATTATTATTATTATTATTATTATTATTATTATTATTATTATTATTATTATTATTATTATTATTATTATTATTATTTTTTTTTTTCGCCCGAGGTATATATAATCCCTCAGGCTCTAAGAAACTATATGAGGAGCGTTTTCGTTCTGGAGTTAACGGTCATCCTCACCGGTCAATTGCATAAACGTGCCTCGAAATGCAACAGCATTAAACCGCTGCGTGCAAATAGAGAGACGCTGAAACAAGCGTGCTGTCTCCTGCGGTTCCCCCGAAACAATGGTCAAACGCCGACCTAGTTCTGATATTATTATTATTAGTATTATTATTATAATTATACAGAACGTTATCATTGTTATTATTGTCTTCTTTTTTTTATTTTTATTTTTTTTCGATTTTTTTATTTTTCTATGCCCCAGCCCCGGCTGTCCGAGAAGTACTCGGTAGGTAAGAGACGGCCAGTGTGTCTGTGACCGTCACATCCCAAACCAGGCTCCGCCCCGCTCGCCAAGGGATGAGAGTGAGACCGTCAGGTCTCTTGCCATCTGTTCTCAGGAGGCCGACCGGTTCCTTGGTGGAGGGGTAGCCGGCTCGAACCAAGCTACGAAAAATAAGATCGTTTAGGGATGCATGTCGTGACGATCGGCCCGGACCCAACCCACATGACAACCCATGGGAGCCCTCTGCGGAAACAAGAGAGCCACAGACACAGCTGTGCGGTTCGCAAAGAGGCACACCGAGGCGTAGGCCATTATTATTATTATTATTATTATTATTATTATTATTATTATTATTATAATTATACAGAACGTTATCATTGTTATTATTGTCTTCTTTTTTTTATTTTTTATTTTTTATTTTATTTTTTTTTTATTTTTTTATGCCCCGAGGTATACATGATCCCCCGGGGACTTAATATTAATTAAGAACAATAAAATTCGTCTGGAACGGCACCTAATCGTCGTCAAGGTCCAGTGTGGCAAAGTAGTACCGCGGAAAGCCACCGCATTGAACCGCTGGATCATTACAGATATGCGCTGAAATAGGTAGGAGGTTTCGCGTTCATCTCCGGATATCGTGCTGAGGTTCTGTCCCAATGATGATATAAAGGCCAAGCCTTCAGAACTCACCGGGCCCATGGTTTCAAAGGCCAGGGGGACAAAGTGATAGACGGCTGCGAGCTGGATGTACTTAGCATTTTTTCGAGCAGCCGCCATCTCTGCGGCAGCCCCGGCTGTCCGAGAAGTACTCGGTAGGTAAGAGACGGCCAGTGTGTCTGTGACCGTCACATCCCAAACCAGGCTCCGCCCCGCTCGCCAAGGGATGAGAGTGAGACCGTCAGGTCTCTTGCCATCTGTTCTCAGGAGGCCGACCGGTTCCTTGGTGGAGGGGTAGCCGGCTCGAACCAAGCTACGAAAAATAAGATCGTTTAGGGATGCATGTCGTGACGATCGGCCCGGACCCAACCCACATGACAACCCATGGGAGCCCTCTGCGGAAACAAGAGAGCCACAGACACAGCTGTGCGGTTCGCAAAGAGGCACACCGAGGCGTAGGCCAACCGCGACTCTGACCGCCTCATCGTCAAATCTCAGCCCGCAAGAGGTGATGGGGAGAGCGAATAACCAATCGCCCGAGTGCGGGGCAGAGACCGCCCTAAAGCGTGCTTGATTGTAAGTGTCTGTGAGCGCGGCTTTCAGATCTGAGGTGACTCCGTCAATGAGAGGCTTATCCCAATAGGACTGCTTGTGGGCAAGGCTGCTATCCGGCTGCCGAATTGAGACCGCACCCTGCCATTGGATGAGCATGGCCTCGTAACGTGGGTCGGCAGGGAGTTTGTCACCGAGCATGGTGGACTGGAGCGAAAGGGTGCCCGCAGCTGAAGCCAAAAAGGCTGGAAGTGCAAGCGAGGCAGCCGATCGAATTCCCAGTCCACCAGCTTTGATGGGCAACGAGGCCTGGAGCCACTGACAATCCGACAAGGACAAGTTGAGGACCCTGCTCAAGCCCTCCCGCAGGGTGGAGTCGTATCTTTCAAGACCCGGGTGCCCAGCGCACGGGAAGCATCGCAGGATGTGGAGAAGTTTTGTAGAGCTCAGCGAGTATCGCAGAAGAACTAGAGCGTCATGCCTGGCAATATAACTCAATCTATCCAAGGCCCGCGAGAGCTCACTGGTGCGTGCTTCCAAGACGGTACTCAGAGCCCCCACGGCAGAGAGAGGGGCACCCAAAAGTGTGGCCATTTCGGGGTCTGTAAGCGCGAAAAGACTGAGAGAGCTGTGTGTAGCCACGAGGCCGGGATCGTGTGTGACCACCTCACACTTGGAGCGGTTCAGTTGTAAGCCCAGCTCCAAGCATTTGCGCTCTAGCATTGCCACGTCATCAGCGACTATCTGCGCGCATCCGCCCAGGGTGAGGTCGTCCAAGTAACCAAGGGCGAGTGAGGATGACAGCTCCGTCAGAATAGGCTGGAGTGGGAGGCAAAAGAGCAATGGGCCCAAAGGGTCTCCCTGCTGTGGACCGACCTGAGAAAGGAGGCTGAATTCTCCGTATTTCAAATTTGATGCCTCGGAGTAGGCAAGATGGCAGAATGGTGCTAGTTCAGGAAGGAGTGTGTAGATGGATTGCAGCATCCGATCCCTGTAGAGGGAGTTGAACGCGTTGGAAAAATCTAATTTTACCAAGATTGAACCTTCTGGCGTGTCCTCAAAAAAGCGTCTAGCCGCGTGCGCCGCGGCCTCACACCCACCCGGCACGCCCACTTCCACCTGCCGAGGCGACAGATGTGCCACGACCCTTGGAAGGGCAAAGGCGTTGGCGCATTTTGCAGCTAATCTGCGCCAAAAATATCCGATGACAATAGGGCGTAGACCACCTGAGCTCTTGCGAAGTGCAAGCAGGGTTCCACCGAAAAGTGAAGCGCGAACCCGGTCAGGGCAGGTTCCAGCCAAGAGCAGATTGACCAGCGCTGTAATTGCTGAAAGCAGCTCGGGGCCCGATTGTGCACAGTTGACCAATTCTAGGACATGCTGGGGACGGAGACCGTCAGGACCCCCCGATGAACCTGCCGGGAAAGTCCTAATGCAAGCCATTACTTCCGTCTCTGTTGCCTGAAAGGGATTATTGTCGGAGGGTAGAGGGATAGAAGGGCGGTCCAGCGGCGGGGCGGGGTGTTTCAGGCGAAGTTCCTCCAACGTCACCTCATTGATAGGTGCCGGTCTATCGTCCGAGCAGAGAATCCTCGCGGCCGCCCTTATGTTGCCATCTTCCAACTTTGCGGCGACCGCTGCTGCCATTACTTATTATTATTATTATTATTATTATTAAAATTATTATATTTATGTTTTTACCGATGTCTTCAGTTTGTGTCTGTATTAATGAGTCCAGAATTACGGTTATACGGTCTTTCATTTCAAAAGGTCAGGAAGGTTAGACATCTTCGCATAGCATGATAGATTTGGATCAATTTTTCACGAATCATACACCTTTCTGGTCTACCTTTTGTATGCCATGACATATTATTATGACGTTACTTATTTGCGTGGACAACATAATGTGAAGCGAATGATTAATTATTCAGACTATGCATGCATGCATAGGCTACATACATAGATACATACCTGCATACATATAGTGAATACATCCTACCCATAACTGCATGCATACATGTATATGTGTAGCCTACATGCACGCGCTCACAAAAGGGTCAGACAGAAGGCAGCAATACACAAAATGCCATATATATTTCTTCGTACCGCATCGCTTATAATATACAAGGATCTTTTAATTGATCGGTGAAAACACGATAGCTTGAGTCTAATGTTAACGCCCGTATGACGAATGCACACTGTACCTTAGGCGTAGTTAGCGCAAAACAGCCACACATAACAGACACACATAATAGACACCTCTGTGGCAATACAAATCAAACAACCCTTACTCAGTAACTTGTCGGACTGCATTGTCAGCCTATATTATGTTCCCTCGAAGGAGAAAGTTGAGTCAGATAAATAGCTTGCCATAAAAGTTATACCAAAATAACACAAAACAGTAGTAGACACATTGATTTTAAAATAGCATAAGATCTTAATCGCAACTGTAATCTCCAAATTTCTAAAGCGCAACTTGACAGCTAAGCGCTTGGCACCAACTTATTCATGGACGCTGCGACGAGTCAGAGGGGTTGTCCAGGTATTCTTCCCGCCAGGGAGAGCAGAGAGAGGAGACAGAGAAACTGCTAAGGCTGATTTCTTTGAAGACGAGGAAGCTTGGAAGACGGAGACTTGGATGAATTAGGATAGAGCCAGACCCTACGGTACTTGCATTCAATAAAAGCTATCAATAATCTTTTAAGATTAGACCACTACTGTGAGCTGAATCTCATGTCTAACTAATTTAAATTCAGCTTCCTGGGATTAAATAGAAAAATTAGAATTTATTCTCAAAGATCTGCAATCCATTGCGATCGAGTTTTCAATTACTTGCCTAGAAACAACGGCGCAAGAGGGAGGCTGGCTGGACGCTTTCAATGGTTACATTGGAAGCGCACAACTTGCGATTGCTGCTCTGGCAATGAAGTTGCAATGTCAATAACAAAACACAAAACTTTTGGATAGACACACCAACTTCCAGCAGCAGTCTGAAGCACATAACAGTGAGCGGACGAAGCCGTGCATGCAGTCATTCTTCTGTAAAACCAGGATATGTTATACAGCACACACTCTGAACACTGGTGTTATTTGCACTTGAAATAATATTATGTCTGAAAATGAAGTTGAATATTTCCTTTCAATCTACTAGTCAGCACAAACTTCATTCTTATCGCGTCTCATCGTGCAACTTATGCATTTTATTGGTTACTGACACATTGTAGTCAAGTTTGAGTAGCAGATTACGTTGGCTGAGTTGTACTTAATGCTAATCACAGAGTAGTAGTTGTCAACATTTGAGTAGTAAATGCTGTTGGATGAGTTGCTCTTAAAAGCTTTAAGGCAAATCTATCGTGGGTAGTTAGTGCAGCTTACGCACAATTCTCATAGGTAATTGCCTTACGTGTTTGAGGGAGTTGTGTCTCAGTCTCATCCGTTCCTTTTTACTAACAGATGTCGTTGATAATAATTGCTGATTACTGCAATATAGATCTGTCCGTGCAGAAGTCTTAATGTGGCCGTTAGATGATAATCTAGTGATTGAACTATGTCGATTAATTTTTACAATAAAACATAAGAAAACATGGCATTCTTGAGCCAACAGCACGCTATAAATCTGTCGAAAATCTAGGAGTCACGGCTCGATCAATTCGACATTTGGAATGTCGCCGAGAGCGATGGTATTATAGTACAGTTTATTTGTATACGTCATATAATTATAATGTAACTTATTATATAAACAATAGAGTAAGGTATACTACATCTAGGATCTTCTTAAATATGCATGAGGTAGACTAACAGACACTTGCAGTCCCAGCCTAGAAGAGCAAGTCTTCTGGACGTGATTGGTGCGTGCCACTATCCCCTCCTACAGACCACGGTATAAAACGCCTTACCTCCCTTAGTTAAGGAACCCAGACTGTACCGGACAGCATGCATTAACTATAGTTTGAGGTTCCGTGTTTCATGGATAATGAGGTTTGTAAACTTTAATTGTACACCTCATGAATAGCCATGAATGTGATCGTTGATTATGCAAGCATTACTGAAATTATAAACTTACCTCACTTCTTCCTATATTAACTGTATCTGAATTATATTCTGGGTTTGCGTGAATTGATCATGTACGAATTAAGCAAACACAATGTTTAATAAAACGTATTTCTATTTATCATTATCAGACTTCTTTATTATCTACTTATATCATTCAACCATTCAATATCAAATTATCCTGTGTCTAGTTTTCCCCAACTAGGTTAACAACAATATTATTATTCTCTAATGGGCCTTAAGCGCATTACGATAGTATTAAAGGGGTGAATGAAAATGGTGGCCATATTATTATAGTGTTGACTCTAAACGAAGGTCATGATGACGTCAATTTGGTAGTGACTATTGTGACAATGATGTCGACCACGACGACGAAGATGATGACAAAGATGGTAACGAGAGAGAGAGAGTAATATGAAGGAAGGGTAGAGACATTGTGCGTTGCGTGGGGTACAGTAGGAACGATGCCGACAGTCAGTTCATTGACTTTATCATCGACCGAAATCTGTGGCTCAGCAGACTCAACCGAACTCACAACAGAACTTGACCTGTAAAAAGGACTATGTCATAGTCAACTACCTGGATTTAAAGTCTCTATAGTTTAGCCTGACTTTGATGAACATCTATCATCTTTCTTGTGCTATTTTCATGGACAAAGTGCTGGACGTCATTTGGTTCGATTCGGTCGTCTTTTGACAGAGATGAATAGCCAGGCCCAATGCGTTTAAGCCACAGTTTCAACAGCGTTCAAGGCCATCTCTCTGAGATATTATTAATGACTATAAGCTAAATATAAATACAAACGTCTTAAAACATAAATCAACGAATACATCTCTGACGTTACTATAGACCTGCATTGGTATGGCGAATATTAATATTATTTACTGCGTTCGTTTCGAACGGAATTGCCAGTTCTCGTAACCATTCTATGGTTGGAATGGTCCACCTACAGCTCGAGGGGGGACAGGTTCCAGCTGTCAGTCTGAGACCTACTAAACTGCTTACGCCGTCTACGTCGGGCAACTTTCTAAGCGGTGGAGCAAGAGCTGAGTACCTTTGAAGCGCCACCGACCGTCAATCACTGAATGACGTCCCTCACTTGTCTGCCGCTCGGATGTATACCTGTCTCCTTGTCGTCGTCAATCTGCCAGAGGTCGCTGGGAGATCAGACAAAAGACGACGAACTGTAACCAGAGCGAGGAACTGACGTCCAGGAGTGTGTCCATGAAAGTAGGACAAGATAGATATTCGTCAGTATCAAACAACAGTGAGCCATTGTACAGGGATCACATCGCCTATCGTCGTTCCTTAGTCTTGATTCTACGTGCTTCAGGAATGCCGAACTTGTATAATATTATGAACTCTAGTTGGGAATCTCTTGGTTGAGCTCTGAGTGCGTGTGCACTGGCCACTGGTGACTCTTCTAGCTGTCTGATCGATGTTTGCTGACTAATAAATGTTCTGTCCTTGATGACAATTAACATCTGCCGTTGCGTTTCATTCATCTGCCGTGTGTTTACAAATCGGTGTTAACGTAGATTCTTCTAAAAGTAAAAACTATTTGCTGTCGAAACGAGTACCCCGACTGTCATACGTTGCCACTGAGAAAGTTACTGTTCAAGGATTGGCTGAAACGTGTTCAAATTTAGATTTTTTATTAAGAAACATGGTTGTAAAACATATTTCAAAAGAAAGCCATAACAAATATCCCGTGTGCGGAATAAACAATGCGTCGGCTTATGGGTTTGTATTAAACGACGATGTACAAGTGTAGTTTAAAACCTAAACGGTATATAATAAGCAAGTTTTTATTATGCCATGCATTGTCAGAATTTTCGATTTCGCTTGAATATTCAGTTGGTGCTAGCAGACTAACTGAAAAAATCACTAATATAAGAGCTTGTATTATAATAGAGCCAAGTATGCTATAGCTCTGTCTTTATCCTTAAACTACGCATTATAGATCGCGCTAAAGATGACGCTAAAGCTAGTGTCCAAGACCGCAACATTTGTTCTGCCTTCTATTAGTTGTTAGTTGGCTGAGACCATTGAGCCTCTGAACGGTTCACCCTACTAGAGGCGCTTCATAAAATGTTTGAATACAATACAAATTGAGCGCATGTAACGAAATTTCAGTCGAGGATCGGTTTTTGGGAAAACAAGTCATTGTGCTACGGATGAGTGTTAAAGGAATAGGAAGACAGCTTCCAAGAGCGATTCCTTCGCACCTTGAGTCTCCCTCTTCCTCACAAACTGTAATTCCATGCACCGTACGTCTTCACATTCTCGTCCCTGCGGATGGTTTTAATGCGACTCAGTTGGTAAAAACAGTCTCGAACGAGTTGACTCACATGGTTTGTCATGGTCATACAGCTGTCAAAGTACACTCCAAGGTTGCGGATGGTGAGAGCTGGGTGGACTTCTGGATCACCAAGGGCGACTGCCGTCAAGTAGACGGCGACGCCAGACGGTGGCGCACCATCAGAAGTCAGACTTCGGTGGATTGAGCTTGCATAATAAAAATAACTAAATAAGCAACATGTTCATTTCTCCAATGGGGATTTTGTTAAAACTAATAGCAGATTCTGAAAGGTATCCATCGGTTTCATAGTAGCATTCAATAGTAAGTTTCATTATATCTCATTCTCCGAATGGAGCGCCTCTGAGGAGTATTTCTTGAAGTGGCGCTATATAAATTTACGATTACGATTACGATCTCGCACCGTTTCAAAGTTATTCACGTTTCATCAGAACTCGGAAACGCCGTATGTGGATTTGCTCCAATTTTTTAATACTGATTTTGAAAACCTGTTATAGGCCTAGGTTTCTATAGGTGTTTTGCTATTACTGTGTGGCTACCTTATTCCATTCAAAAGTTACTGGCAGTTTTAAGGTGAGGATATGGCGTCATGTTGAAACGTCCGCTGGGGGCGTTAACCATGGAAGAAAACTTGGCAACAACATTTCTCTGCTTCATGAATTTGTGATTCAATGCCAAGATTCCAACCAAAATTTCTCTTTTGTTTACTTATGCCGACGGACTAATATTATTATAAATGAAAAACAGACATTATTATGCATGGTAACTGATTTTTAGGAGACGTTTTTCAAAGGCAATGCATCGTTTTTATAGCACAATGTCCAGAGTTGGGCGACTGTATGATTATTTAATGTCATGGCCAAAAGACCAATCATCTCTCATGCCAGAGTTGACGTGAATACCCGTACGACCGTCGCTACAGGCATCAGCCAGAACACGTGGGCATATTCCGGCGCCAGCCAGTTCTTACAATACACAGTAGTGAACTAAAGACGAGTATCATGAATAGACTGGGGGACAAGGCAGAGGCGTCTTGAATCGGCCTCCACACACACACACACATATTTATATTATATATTTATAACAACTTATTAAGCTTGACATTGCCTGTCTTCTGACAGCTTTCCATCTGTCACTTTCTTGTCTAGGTTTCGTGATCTTGGTTTTATCCAGGACAGCACTCTTACCCTTTCTGCCCCTATTTCCAATCTTACCCGCTCCTGCTACTTCCATCTAAGATGGCTCTGAGTGATATAACGTTCTGTCTCCTCTTCCTCCTTTCCTTCTATCGCTCATACCTTCATTTCCTCCCGAATGGAATACTGAAATTCCCTTTTCATCGATCTACATAAAGTCCGTCTTTCTCCTCTTCAATCTGTGTTGAATGCTGCTTCTAGACTGATAGCTCGCCTTCCTGGCTCCTCATATATATCTTCTTAAATTATGTTTGACCAGCTACACTGGCGACCCCTTCTGGCTCGTATTCAACGTAATGTCCTTGTACTTATCTATCGATCCTTTTCTGACTTAGCTCCTAAATACCTGTGGGATCTCATACGCCTGCCGACCTCAGCCATCTGACTTCGGCCTCTGCTCTCAATTGACCGACTTGAACTCCTTGTCCCGTGGGCTAAGACTGTCATGACCAAATCTCGTGCTTTTCTTTTATTGGCCCCACTCTATGGAACCAAGTTCCCCATGACGTGTTCATTGCTTCAAGCTGAGCCTCCCTGCATCCTTCCGCTGCTTAAAGACAGCCTCATTTTCTCAAGTCTCTCTCTCTGATTGGTATAGCACTAGGCTATGTGTGGCGCGATATAATTTTACAGATGCAATACAAGATACAGGCGAGCACCATGAAGAAGCATGAGATCGGCGTAAATAATAGGGATCGTTAATTTGCTAACATATCCTCTATTATAACGGGATGGTCTTGGTCGTTACTTCCCTCCCCCTCAAGACGATGTGACGATAGCTGATTGTCGACATCAGCATAGCACACAAATGTTACTACAGTATTTACACACGTGAATTATACGACCAGGACCCCGCCGTGACTGGCTCACCCCTCTTCATCATTCACATCCGGGCCAAGAAATTGGCTCACCTTTTTACGACAACAGCGATACACTGGAAGTCCACATTGAACTCTTGCAGAGGCAATGCCCATCGATCCAACTTAGCGCTCTTAGGAGTGGCGTCCGTGATAAAGACCCAAATAATTGTGTCCACAGAACACAACGACTTTAGCTAAGGTTCAACCATTGACAAGTTCCAGATTTTTCTCTAGAGTCTGCATTGTGCAAATACATTTTCATGTTTTCTGCCAATACACAAATAAAGAAGTCTTTCTCGCGCCCAACAATCTGTCGTCTAGCTTAACAATTATTTCGGCAGTGTGTCATCCACCGGTGTAAACGAACTAATGTTAGTAGTGGAAGAGAGGTCTTCTCTTCGATTCCCGCGGATAAAGAGCAGAAGACGAAATCAACCACGCGAATCAGAATTAGCCAACGCATAAAAATCATTGTGTTTAGACTCTGACTATATCTTTCTAAAAGGCCATTGATGTGTCCCCTGTGGTAATGAAATCAGGACAACAGCCTAAAGGTTTAAAGACCGAAGGCGTCAGTTTGCTGGCGAAGTTGGCACTAAATACCTTTGACATTGAAAAAGACGTGAACATTCGTAAAAGGGCGTCAGATGGTCGTGCCTTAACCAATCATCCTTTCCTTGGGCTAAAGTGAACTCTAGACATTCCATTTGGACTAACTCCCTTAGTCTATCAGCGCACAGTAGACTCACGATCCTGTCAAACTCGTTCGTAATTTGTCGACTACGTAGACAGTACATCAGTGCGTTACGCAACATTGATGCTTGGTTAAGACAAGTTTAGTCTATTCGATAGATATTTGCATGGCTTCGTCAGTCATCAATAGTTTACCATTCTACCATGAAACTCAAGGCGAGAAACTGGCTAATTCAGATGGTAATTTTAGATCTTTAAAGCCTGACAAGTTGAGTTAAATCAGATTACAAAAAGAAGATGTTGCAACTAAGGGTCTCTGCTTCAAATGCTCCGAGCACGGATATACTTTTAAAACCTCTAAGAAGTCGTCTTAAATAATTATGAACCAGAGAAGAGACCAACGTTCACCGGAAGCATCTCCTGTGAATTCTGCCTTTTATCGCAGACAAGCGAACTGCAATGCTAAACAATGCAGAAGGTTGCCTGTGAGGCCTGCACTGCTATCAATTTACAAAAGGTCAAACTATGTGGCGAGGGTAAAGAGTTGTATAAGCCATTCGTTGGTGCAGATGAATTCCACATTAGATCATACGTAGATAGTAGATACTCCTATTACAGATCGATCAATTACCTCCGCAGAAAACACTCGTTCACTGGGTCAAATTAGGCCTATTTGTGCTGCATCGTTGGGAATCCGTTGTTTGGTTCTACGCGTGTGCGTTGGCCCACCAGTGGTGACTCTTCTAGCTTACTGTGTAGGCCTATTGCTTTGCTAACTGATGGAATATTTTCGTTCGTAATTACACTTATCATCATAATAGGCTAGCGCAGAGCAGATATCTTGAAGAGGCGCTATATAAATTCTCAGAATGAATTAATGAATGCATCAAGGTTAGTTTGGAGAAACACTTGCAGCTGCCTGTCTGCGCGCAAGCGCTTATCCGGTATACATGTCAAGTCTGCCTAAGTCGACGTAGGTCGACTTCATCTAAATACCGGCTTTGTCTACATCGCTTCATCGGTCGCGGGTGTGCCTGAACTTAATGAAGCCATTATCTTAACCCTCAATGCTGTCTGTATCTCGTCATTATACCATGTCTCTCAGGATATTGACTTAACCGCAAAGCCACCATAATTACAGCAGTGTGTAGAAAGGTGTTGTAACCTTTTCTCGTTGGATTGATAATCATCCAATATTCACCAGATGGCGATAACAGACGATGAAGATTATGCACCACAGTGTCTGTTTTGTGATCAATGATATTGGGGAGATTGAAACCGCATCGGTGAAGTCTGGCTGTAAGACTTTTCAAATCGAATAAGCTTAGCGTCAGTAGCAGTAGTAGGCCTATACGGGACGAAGACAGTCCCGAATTAGCTGGACACCGAGAAACCTCACATTGAGCGTACTGCCGATGCAGACACTTTAGCAGGTGAGCAGATAAGTTGTCCATCTCTTTCTGAGTATAACGAAGTGGCAAAGAATATTAACCCGTTTTTGCCCAAATTTTATTTTTGCTTCATTTTGAGTTATGTTACACAGTTTGATGCTAGAATAGCCATGCCACCTTAATTTTTCATTTATTTTAAGAAATTCCATGAATTTTTGATTTTGTTCCTATGTTCCAAATTGGACTAATATGGGTGCAGAAATATACATAATCCACGACCAAGTACAGCAATAATTTCAAGTGAAGTTACCTAGCACATTTGTTCTGCTGCTATCACAGTGCTGTATAGAAAGAGTTGGGGCCCATATTCCATGTGCCTAAGTTCAGACAAAGAACAGAAAAATATCACAAAAATGACCATTTTCCCTGCAAACAAGAGAAGAAAATTATCGTGGAAGGGAATGCCGGCCAGAATCAACTGACACTTGGCAAATCTTGAAACCTATCGTTCGCTCAGAATGTTCAGTTTCACCTGTCGCCACAGGGGGCTAGGGGTGCTAGCCCCCTAACTGCGGCTCAGCCCCCCCAAAGTGGGAAATCACTGCAAATCACAGCGAGGAGGGGACAAAAGGGAAGGTTTTGAGCTTTAGCCCCCAAACCTGAGATCCTGGCGCCGCCACTAGGTTTCACCAGTTTTTTCATCAGCACTATCTTCTTCACTCTCGTGTGCATGCCATGTATGTATTTATGTATGTATGTATGAATCATGCTATGTCTGTATGTATGTATGTAAGCATGCATGCATGTCATGATGATGCAAAATCAAAAACTTATCTATGCTTCGCTAAACCAAGCATTTCATTGTGAAATGCATAAGAGCCTAGAGCGATATGCCGTAACTTTTCACCCATATATCAGTGTTCCAATAATGGAACATACAATATAATTGCAAAAAGTCCAAAGTAAAGTTCGTCCTAAAAACTAATTAAAATTATCATGAAATATAAGTGGTATTAGAGTACCAAAAACAGCAACTTCTAAAAAGATCTTTATTTATATTAATTTTATTTATATATGTACCTTTTCGTCGAAATTCGTCGAAATTTTTTTAACACAAAAGTGCTCATAAAGACCGTATCTCATAACTATTAGTTATTCAAAATAATAATTTTTGATAGATATATCTTAGAAATACTGTTTACAATGGCAGGTGATGAATTATATTCACTATATAGCGCTAAATTACAAGTAAGTAAAGTATTTGCAAAATGTTCCAATAATGGAACACTGGGCAAAAACGGGTTAAGGATAATTTCTTCATCGAAATTAACGTTTTTTTGTGCATACCATTATGGGCCACAAGGTAATGCAGCTCTGTTTGCCTGAGTCTCGAAAACAGGTTGTTCTTTTATGTGTCATGATGCTCCTCTCGCTAGTCGCATGGCTGTCAAGGCTACTTGTCATCGCATAAAGCTAAGCTTTTCACTCTCAATGGACGACCGCCTATACACTTACTTCGTGTCTGTTCTGTTTCTCAGTTGAGTAAGTAGCTTTTATTTGCATCTGACAAACACAAAAGTGTATGAGCAGTGTATTCATTATAACTGAGTTCGCTAGGGTGCAGGTGGAACAGAAATCTCCAACCTCCTTTCTGCCATGTCGGGGATTTGAACCTCCGACCTCTCCATTGACAGTCCAGCGCGCTAACCACTACACTATCACGCACACCATCGAACTAATCATAATAATAATAATAATAATAATAATAATAATAATAATAATAATAATAATAATAATAATAATAATAATAATAATAATAATAATAATAATAATAATAATAATAATAATAATAATAATAATAATAATAATAATAATAATAATAATAATAATAATAATCATCATCATCATCATAATCATAATCATAATCATGATAAGATTCATACAGCCCGTAGTTCAGCCGAGGCCGAAGAAAAAGGCATTGAAAACTCTAACAATAATTATGTCTTGCCATTTCGCATTTCCAATTGCTGGATGTCAGAAACGCCCATCATGTCAGTAAGTGGTATTTGTTATGCACTTGAGTAACGGTGTTTCCCATTATTCGAATCGTTGCTTCTCTTAGGGCGTAAAATAACATTAAAGCGATTCATATTGTCGCCATTGCGCGCCTACAAATTCTAACAACGATGTCATTGTTCGCGAATAAACAGGCACTGAAATCGTTGAGTGCGAAAGCATACAGCTAGTATGTACAATGACAACTTAGGTTGTAGCGGCGACTTAGGAAACAGAACGAGTACAACAGAGGTCATAGGTTAACGCTATATGCAGGCTAAAAACCAGTTGAGCCCAAGGCTAATATTGGGCACGTACAGTTTGTATTTCGCAAAGTGATCTATGATAAAGACCTTGAGGTTTAAAGAACTTTGAGATGGTGATCAGACGGCCGAGGGGGCGTGCATGGAATGACACTGTTCCGGATGTCACCCCGGGATTGACTAGGGTGTCGAGCCTGAATATCCTAGGGGTTACATTTACAGAAGTTCTCAGCTTTGAGCCTCATATCACCCGAATATGCTGTAAGGCAAGACAATCAATGTATAATAATAATAATAATAATAATAATAATAATAATAATTACGACAATTTCTATGGCGCCGTAACACGGCCATGCCGTTACAAGGGCGCCTTACAAGACAACTAACAACAGTCGGGATAAGCCCTGGCGAACAAATGTGATTTTAGCATGGATTTAAAAGAGTCCAATGAGTCGGTCAATCGGATAGCAGGAGGAAGTCTGTTCCAGCATCGAGGACCGGCGGCTGAGAAAGCACGATCACCGAAGCGCGTCCTCATCCTCCGCACACGGAGATCAATCTTCGCAAGCGATCGGAGCCGGAGCCCGGACGCGGAGGAATGAGTCCCAGTGCAGTAATCGCGCAGGTACTTGGGCGAAGCTCCGTGTAGTGATTTAAAGACAAGCAGACAGAGCTTGAACTCGATGCGGAACGGAACAGGCAGCCAATGGAGGACATCGCGGAGGAGCGTTATCGTTAACGAGAATCACACTGGTCTATGCTGCCCCGGCCTGGTGGGGGTTTGCGGGACAACAGGATAGATGCCGACTTCAATCAGTAATAAGCAAGCTAATCCGCCTCCTGTTTCTTCCTGAAGACTACCCAAAATTTGAGCGACTTTGTCTTGAAACTGACACCCGACTTTTCTCTGCGGTCCTGATGAACCAGGGCCACGTACTGCATAGTTTACTTCCACCACAAAAAAACAACAATATACCCTGCGACCGCGATCGCACGACCATTGTGTACCTCTTGCAGATAATTTACAGCGAAAGACGTTTATTGTTAGAATGTTGTACTCGTATTGACATTAACTGTTGATTGTTGTTAAAATGTATGTACACCAGAGTGCGGATATGCAATTGGCATCTTTTTTTAATTAAAGAATATACTTAAACTTATTGAAGCCTAACTTAACTCGCAATCCTTTAAAGTTTCCACAAAGCTTCAAACAATAATGGAAAAGCCACAACCTATTTATTCCAGGCTTGTAATGTACCGATACTCAGTCTTAGTCTCGTAGCATCTCAGGCAGGGTTTATAGATGTCTTAATCCCGTCCATTGTCTTGGATAACTATTGTTTTGGCCTCGTTCTACCTATTGAGGTCTGGACTGGATTCTTTGGCTAATGTATTGAGGCAAAAGACTTGTTTTGTCTCCGTATATCTGACGTAAAATATCTTGGTTTCTGCACTATTAATTTGATCGATTTAAAAATCATTACACCGGAAGTCGAAAGTGCAATCGAATCTTAGGTTCTGGAAGCAGTCTTTCTTGTAATATATGCATCCATTATAATAATAATAATTATTATTTTTATAATTATTATTAAATAGTCACTTCTATAGCGCCGATGTATATACATAAGGTATCAACTGATTGCACCCATAACCAAGTCGAAATCATAAAATCAGCAAAGACGATAGAAAGAAGTCTAAAGTGGAGTCTGAAGCGACAAAGATGATTGAGCAGAACGAGGAGATCCAAAGAGACAGATCCATGCAGCTAATCAGAAGCTCGTTCGCCCGGAATAGTTCAGGGTATGACCAGAGAAAGGCAACCAGTTGAGCTAGATGAACAGAGGTAACACTAGAGGACAAAAACTGATTTTGCAATGATGGGTTACAGTTCAAAGTTAATAAACCAAAAGCCATAATTTTAAAGAGATTTGCTGCTGCACCATCTACACGTGTAGCTCTACCCTTCCAAGTGTACACTGTACTGTTCTACCCTGTCACAAGCATAGATGCACACTGGCTCATATGCAGCTCAACCCTGCCATATGTGCAGATCTCTACCCTGTCACATGTTCAGAACTCTACCCTGTTCGATCTATCTATTTGTCTGTCTGCCTGCCTGTCTGTCGGGCTGTCTATCTGTCTGTCTGTCTATCTGTCTGTCTGTCTGTCTGTCCGTCTGTCTGTCTGTCTGTCTGTCTGTCTGTCTGTCTGTCTGTCTGTCTGTCTATCTATCTATCTATCTATCTATCTATCTATCTATCTATCTATTATTTTGTAAAATATATATGCGCCCCTTCAAGATAACTACTCAGAGGCGCTCCCGACCCAGGCCCGGTCAAAAAGGAAAGTCTTAAGTAGTTTTTAAAAGGAGCCTGATAAGTCTCGCGGGAGATAACGCAGGTCAGAGGGGAGACTATTCCAAAGAGAAGGACCCACGATCGAGAAAGCCCGACCGACACAGCGGCGACGCTGTCTAGTGGCAGAACGAGCATGCGGAACCATAAAGTCATCTCTAGAGGCCGAGCACAGAGATCGGCGACCAGAGCAGGCCGAAGTCAATAAAGAGCTGCTTGGGATACTGGGATAGGTAGGTACTCTACCCCCCCAACACAGTGCTAGACAATAGATGAGACCTATAATGGAAGCGCGGCTGGACCGGGAGCCAGTGCATGACATCACGCATAAACGCAGATATGTAGCCAAACCTAGAGACACCACCAATTAAGCGAGCAGCCGCATGCAACACGCCTTCCAAAGGATGCAAACGGATCTGTGGATAAGTAGCGCGAAGAGCAGTAGTCCAAACGATTCAGAGTAAAGGCGTGGACCAGAGTAGAGGCAGAGGAAGAAGACAGAGAGCGAGTGACAACCCGCAACTGGTGCAAGTGATAGTAACAAGAACGAGTCAATGCCGTAATGTGCTCCGTAAAAGTAAGTAAGTAAGTAGGTACATCCTTTATTGAGAAGCACTAGAAAACGCACAGCACTGTATACATGGCAAAATTAATACATTCAAACAAATAAAAAAAATTATATATATACAACCAATGAATTGAATGAGAGGCTCCTATTGTACATCAGGGGAACGTAGAGGAAGAAGAGCTAGGGCTAGTCATCGGGGAAAATGAAGGGTTTAAATAGCCAGATCTAGGGAAAACATAGTTTATTTGTATAGCATCTAGGCAAGGAAGCATTTCTGAGTCAGCTTGTCAAACATGGGAAGCTCACGGTTATGGGACCGTCGCCGCAGGGAGTAGCGCAATTGCCTGATCGGCGTTAACAATTTTATGCAATACATGACAAGGATTGTGCAGAATACACTTCAAGACTGCTCTTGGTCCAGGATGACCCCGAAGTTGCTGACTGAAGTTGAAAAGCAAAGGCTAGAGGGAATTCAGCGGAGAGGGACTCCAAGCCAGTTTATCCAGCTGCTGGCGAGTATCAAGCCAGATATATTGAGTTTTATGTGCAGATCTACCCAGCCACATCTTTAGTTCTACCTGCCACATGTACACTGTACAGCTTCGTGTACACCGTAATGATCCGTTTCTTACAGCACACTGTCGCTAAAGAAATCAAAATGACCAAACCACAAATACATCGCATCTGCAGTAATACCAGTATTAAAAGTGCAATAGACTCTAATGAAAAACAAGCAGACAAACTTTTGTTCTATCCATGTTGAGCGTTCTTAAGAAATTAGAGCATTGTAAGTCCTTAAAAACGTCGATGTAAGCCAAAAACAAAACTGCATGCGCAAACAACCTTCCATTACACCAAGTCAAGTCGTTTATTAGGACTTTCAAGATCGTATTAACATATGCTCGGTTGGTATTGGAAGAATAACTTTAGAAATATTCTAAATAGTAATATTTGTTTTATTCAGCATAATGCGCGAACCAAGTATTTACATTTAGATCTTGCATACACATGCACCTTTTAAAGATTACATTCTAAGCTAATGTTCAAGACCTCAGCGCCTACTGTTAGTCGTTAGTCGGTTTAGTCTACTCAGCGCATGTAGCGAAATTTGAGCCGAGGATCTGCTCTTGGAAACCGAAAGTTCTGCTCTGAACGAATGTTAAAGGAATAGGAAGACAACGTCCAAGAGCGATCCATTGGCACCTGAAGTCTCTCGCAACCTTCCAGTTGTTCTATGCACCGGACGCGTATTTGTTTACGGTGCTGTAAACGGAAAACAGAAAATATTATGTATTGCGACTACTACTTAGGAGACGCCTTTGCAAACACATCGAGTGCACTGTTTTTGTGAAACAATGTCTATAATTATTTTCCAGATAATACGCTTCCATGAAGTAATCCAGTAAAAATGGCTGTGCTAAATGATAAAAATGCGACATTCTTGCCATAGGTTAATAGCAGTTTAATTGAAGTTCCAAGTAATTTTTTAAACTGAAACTAAAATTTATGTAAGGAGAAGACCGAATTTCGGCGCTGTATCCTTACGATTTTTCAAAAGAAAATGATCTCAAATTCAGCAAAAACACGCTTATGCACTACTCCTGTCAATCATCAATCAAAACACACCTCTTCCGTTACGCCGGTTCCCTACCATGCATAGTTAATACTTGTGCCATTATCACCTGTCCATCGTACACCTACTTAAGTGTTCGACGGAACTCGCAGAAATGTCTGCGTTAGTTTTCTCTCATAGTGTCCATCATACCACGGGGTCACTTTACCCCCACCGTACCCTAACTTATTTTATTCTGGGTGAGACAAAACGGCTTAAATTCGCTTACCAATTCTCTAAAAGCCTCCAGAACTGAAACTCAAATCTATCTGTCACACAAACTATTTGTCTGCTTGGAACATAACGCAAATGAAACTCTCAAATCTTGTTATTAGTTGGCTCTAAACTCACCAGCCATTGAACAATTGAATCTGTAACTAAACGTCGGCGCATTCATTGCAACATTTGGATCCTGAACTTCCGTTGGTTGGCCAAATGTCAGACCGCATTCGTAGGTCGCAGAACTACTGTAAGTGGTCGTAAATGTAAATGATGAAATGAAGGTATATGCGTCATTGTTGGTTCTTTGAGGAGTAGCAGATGCTACGTTACTACCACCAACAAACAATGATAAAATAGCAGCGATCGGATCGTAAGTGCTGTCAGCATAAATGGCGCTGCACGTCACCTCAGCGCTGGTTGCGTTAAGCGGTTTGATCGAGCACATTGGAACTCGTCCTGAAACACAACGTCAAAACCAAACACGTGGAAGTCTGAGTTTTGTCGAAGTAAGATGTTTGAATGTTAGAAATCTATTATGTGTGTTATGCAAGTAACAATTATTTGTTAATTTAAAGTAGGTAAAAATAAGTAAGTATATTCTTTATTATTCCACTTGCAAATGCACAATGGGACATTCAGCGTAAAACATAGTTATAATACATCGAAGTAATAGTTGTTAATTAAAGATGTAAATTAAATGAAAAGTCAAATAAAATGAATCTAATAAATCGTTGCTCAGAGGTTCCCATAGAAGCACTACATAAGTAAATAAGTAAGTATATTCTTTATGATCCATCTGCATGCCTATCCGCACTTCGTCGTAGTGTAATAAGTACAATAAGTGTTCACGGATAATTATAGGACCCACTTTCACTGAGGTTGATTGTGAAATGCAGATGGTTACAGATCATGCACAGACTATGAATAACGATTCTAGTCTTACAAAATGATTTTTATTTAAAATAGATTTTCGTTTTCTGGCAGGTTGACAGACCGCAACCAGTTACAATAGAAAGAAGTGTTAAATAATTCAATGATAAGAGTGCAAACCAGTCAGGTATACAGTTCGGTGAGACCTAGAGCAAGCGTTTCTAAAGTCTATAGGTGCAGCAAATCTGATGATAAATAGTAGGTATTACACGGTGGCAACTATTGATATGATTTTAATATTTAATGTTGTCTAAAAGCTGACGTCTGATATTGTATGTAAAACGAACATTGACTGTAGACACAGTCGTATTAAGGTTTCCTGATTAAATCGTAATTGAGATCTCTCTAGAGAACCACAGAAAGTTAAATTATAGTATTTCGTAGAGACAAACAGCGAAATGAAGTCATAAGATTGCGAAAGATTAGCCGTAGGCAACGAATTACTTACGAACGACAAGAACTTTGAAGTTGAAATAGTTGTTAGAACCACATTCTGCGGTGTACAACCCAGCCGTTGATAGTTGATGTCCAGGTTCAGCCGTTGTTGTTGCGTTTCTAACTGTTAGACCTGAAGACGAGTCAAATGCATAGTCTGCCACACAAGAAGGATTCACGGTGTCGTCATAATTTACTATATCAACCGGTGTTAACTCATCCGATGTTGCAAGATTTGTCCACTTAACACCGTTAGGGCTTGTTGGAAAGTACAGGAGTATGCTGAGAGTTCCCTCGAAAACGGCGATGTTCTTTAGCAGCGACTTCGTACATGGACCATACATCGCACCTGAAATAAGGAAGAAATATCCGATCAACTTATTCGATGCGATGTATTATCAAAATCAAGACGTTAGGAAATATAACATGTTAAAGGTTTCTACTGCAGTAATATCTAAGTGAACCTCTCTACAAGTCAACTTTGAAAACCGAAATATTGAAAATTAAACAAATGGATTTGCATAAAAATTTCAAATATGCGAGATTGTTTATTACAGTTTTCGGAACTTATCATCAGTCGTTTCAAATATCTATGACGACAGAAGAAAGTTAGTGAACAACATTTTGTGAACAGTTTGACCTAAAACGACGTTCTGCAATACGCACAAAACCCCTACCACACGGTCGAGTCTCTTATACACACAAAGGTTCCCACCTAATGTTTAAGGCTTAGATGATCAAGCCATTTATTGACAGACCATCAAATCCATAATATCTCAATGACAGTATTCAGTACAAAATCAAAACTGCCAAACAGAAAAGCTATTCACTACGCCTCTGGGTCCGCAATCGAACTATTCCTACTGCTGACAATATGGCCCGCAAATCTTTCGTAATCAAGATGATAAAGTCATACTGATTACGAAAGATTATTTATTGTATTCAGGAATGCAAAGTCTTTGTACTGTGTAAGCCAAATGCGGTTAGCAATTGGTCAACTACAGGATATACAGTACCTACTTACTTAAAGTAAATGATGCAAAAGTCAAAAGGTCAATCCGAAATGGTCACATATATTGAACCGCTGAGGCTGGATTATTTTTTTGCGAATAATATTTGGTAATGGTAACAGTACAAAAAGCAGAAACGTACTGTGTGAGTGTATTTAACACAAATCAACAGCCTATCAGCTCTATAGGCTTACATTAGTCTGAATACATTATAATAAAAGTCTGTGTTTTAATTAAAAAGATTAATCGATAAGGATGGATAAGCGCAATATTTTAACTTCTTCAATTTATCTTACTTGTTGATGGTTGAATTTCCGTCGTTGGCTGCGTAATTGTTGTTGTCGAAGCAGTTGTCGTAGCTGGAGCCGTGGTTGTTGCTGGGGTAGTTGTACCAGTTGGAGTTGTGGTTATTGCTGGAATAGTTGTAGTTGTTGAAGTATTTGTCGTAGCTGGTGCTGTGGTTGTTGATGAAGTAGTAGTTGTCGCCGAAGTAGTTGTGTTAGTTGGAGTTGTGGTTGTTGATGAAGTATTTGCTATTGGCGGTGGTGATGCTGTTGTCGTTGTCTGATTATTTGCATTGGAGCAGACTGCAAGCAAAATGAATGAGTGAATAAGTATGAGATTTACGTGCCATATGTCATAACTTGAATCAGAGACACGGTCAGTCGCTAGGGGAGTAGGCAGATGAGATAATGGCCATCTCAGAGATGAAACTTAAGAGACGAAGCGATTCGCAAAATTGAAGGTTTTAAGTTGCCGCTTGAAGGATGGCTGAGTCTGGCCTTATAAGTTACCGCTAGTTAATGGATTCTGGAATATATTTCAAACTTATATCAAAACACGTTCATCGATGGCTTATCAACAAAAAGTTGGCGAAGTTTCTGAAGATCACTGGATGGAGTAAGGCGTACAGAGACGCGATAGACAACTATGGATCGGAGGTGAGTAAGTTCTTGAGTGTGAATGAGTTGATAGGTTATAGTATGTGCCCCAATGTCATAAGATGGAATATCGCCGTTTTACATTAACAGACAACAGAGATAATTATGTTGCTAAAAAAGTACCAGCAGAAGCAAGACTGACTGTGATAGTTGATTTTTCTGATAGGCAGTTGTACTAATTTGACGACTGAGAAGAAAGTTAAGTAACTGCTGACGAGTGCCAAGAAGTATTGAACGTGCAGTTCCTCTGCCTCCTCCTCCTCCTACTCCTTCTCCTCCTCGTCCTCCTCCTCGTCCTCCTCCTCGTCCTCCCCTCCTCCTCCTCCTCCTCCTCTGTCTCTGGTATCTCTGGCAATCGGACTCGGACCTTCACTGGACATCTCCGTGCAACCCCTTTGACAAGACGCAACGCTCGTGAACAAGCGGAGCCCAGCGCTTTTCTTTCAAGTAGCGCTTTAGAAATATGGAGTCTACGATTACGAGACTTTGTGCGAATAAGACAGAGACTAATTTCACCGAACCAGAATTATAGTGGAAACAAACAATGTTCAGCTTTAAAAATTAATTTTAAAATATAAAACTATCGATTCATTCGGCAATATACGATTGGGCGTCATCAGTATAAGTCCAGTGAAAAACAGCAAACTGATATATTCGATGACCAATAGGGGAGGTTTTAGTAAGAAATATATTGGGCCATGAACTGAGCCTTTTGGAACAACATCATCATGAGCGGTGGGAACAAAAGTCGACTGGCTGAATGGAACAGTTTGAGAACGAACTGTAAGTATGCGAACTAGCAGAGGACAGTTTCAGAGATGACAAAACATGATGCGAGTCTATGGATAAGCAGCTTCTCATCAATGTATCTGATGTGGTGCTAAGGTCGAGTGGGACCAGAAGTGTGGACGACACACGATCCACAACGTCGTACATATTAGACTCTATAATAAGACAGTTTCTGTAGAATGGAATGGTCTGCAAACTGACGTAAGATTATTGAAAAATGACGAACCAATAACATGTGGTTGGTAAGAAACGAACTATCTACACTGTTTCCACGATAAAGTAGACCACTATATTTTGTTAAATATCTTGGTCATTTGTAGTACTATAGGTACTAAATTTGGTGCACATGAACTTCAGTCTATTCTATCTATACCCTGCAAATTTTATTACAATTGATGAAATGGTTACGAGGATATACCCTCATGAAATTGGGTGGTTCAGGAACCAAGTTACCGAACAGTAAAACGCATAGAATGACGTCATTTTTCTGGCTACCGCAGGTGCTGAGGCTGTTGTTTATAAGCGTCATTTTCGGAAACAGTTACACTACGAGACCTGTTTTAGGTAACAGTATACACTGTTGGTTGTAAACAAATGGTTTTAGTGCAGATCACAAGATTTTAATCAAGGAGTTGAGAGAGACGAAGGGGTATGGCGCAAGGAGACTCATTACAGAATTTCCAATTAAAAATTGGTCCCTAGCTGGTGTCAGCAAGCTGTTAAAAAGATTGCCACAACCGGATCAGTTGCAAGGAAACCACGAGACGCAAACAAAACCACGGACATAAAGAAATATCAATGCTGTCGGAGAAGTGGTGCTGAGTCAGGATGATCAGCCGCGCACGCATCTGTCCATGCGTTTTACGTGTTGGTAACTTGGTTCCTGAACCACCCAATTTCATAAGGGTAACCGTTGCATCAATTGTAATAAAATTTGCAGGGTTTAGATAGAATAGACTGAAGTTCATGTGCACCAAATTTAGTACCTATAGTACTACAAATGACCAAGTTATTTAACAAAGTATAGTGTTCTACTTTATCGTGGACACAGTGATTCAATATTGGGCGATAATTAAATGGAGATTCTGGATCAAGAGCAAGGTTCTTAACGGAAGGAGTAACTGGTACAGCTTTAAACATCTAAGGAATCTTCGTAAAGGAATTAAAAATACCACTGGGTTTACAGATGAGTTCCGAACAACTATCAAGACATGATTCTAATTATACTGATGATGTTTTGCGTTGCAGATAGGTAGCATTTTTAACAACTACTTAGGAATATGTAACAGGTGGTTGCGAAGTGGCGCCGCAGATAGCATAGACTTCTGGGAAACGAATGCAGCTAAATAAAGGTTGCATGAGAAGCGAATGACCGTTTAAAATCACCAATCTCATTCCAGAGACAAACTTTAAACCAAAGACCATAGTATTAGTCCATGGAGTAAGTCGCCTGCTCGTTGATGAATGATATCGTTTTCACAGATTGACGCGATTGTTTAGGGATCCGCAAACGTTCTTTTAAACTAGACGAAAACAGTACTGCTAACGAAAATAATCCTCATGTGCAGGGTAAAACTTTAAGTGAGCTGTCATTGTTCCAGACACCTGCATTTTACATTTCAACACGGCAATTGAAAAGAAGACTACTGAGCTACTGTTTGAATCTTGTTGCATTTTATAGACTGATACTTAACATTGCTGTTTATCGGATAAGGGCACGATTAGTTAAATTGCTAATCGGTTAGAATTAGAATTAGCACAATGTTGTAGCTCATCGATTAGAATTAGAATAAGCTGCTTGTCTAATCGATCAGAACCTCATCGATTAGTTGGCCACCTCTGCTGTTTATCTCTTAATAGAAACTCACCAGGCGTTGAGCATGACTCGTTAAACTCCGGTGCGTTGGTCGCGATCCAGGTATACGTAATATCCGTTGGTGCACCAAATGTCAATATACATTGGTAGCTATTGACAAGGCTGCCATCGACTGTAATGGTTGAGTTGGCAATGTACACATAACCGTCCGTCTTGTTCTTATAAGGCATGTCTGTTGTGTAGACCGCTCCGTTTATTATCCAGGTTATGATTGCTGGAATAGGATTGGTCGTTTCATCGGCGAACGAGACACTGCATGTGAGTTGGATGTTGGATGAGGAACTGTCGGGAGTGCACGAACAGTCTGGACCGCTGCCTGTAAGACATCAATACTTTAAGGCTCAACGTTTGTCGTTCCGTTTGTTTGTTTGTATGTTTGTTTGTTTGTCCTCCCAGGCTCCCATTAAAGGCCCCGAAAGGGAACGCTTTAGCGATTTGAATTTTGTTACAAAACATTCTTACGGGGATTTGTAGGTAAAAGCATTTTCAGCTCGTTATTTATTTTAATGCTGATTATGGACATTTCAAGTTTCGAACTGGTGGCTACCGTTGCAAATTACGCCGCCATTTCTTATTTCTCATAACGTCATACCACACACGGCCTCTAAATAGACCATTCGCAAAGCATTTCGGGATTTCACCGACAAGCCAAATACGTCATCTAGCTACATTGGTTAGAGCTGCCTATGTTGCGTATAGAGAGCAAGCGGATCGCGGTTCGCTTCCCGATGCTGGCTTATTTCATAAATTTAATTCTTGGGCTAGCACGGTTCTTGCACGAGGATACTAAATGGCGTGGCGTCCATTCAAACGGTCGAGCGGTGGTGAAGGGTTGGGGACTCATTCGATCAATTCATTGAAAAATTAGCGGGGTCCAGGTTATGAATATACGGTCGCTTTAGAAAAAAGCGAAGGTTTACATTTAACATTTTCAAATCCAGCTGGAACGATATAGGCCTTTAATAGGCTTGAGCAAATTCAAATACACGAGCGTACCCGGTGAATACCTGCCAAAGCGGCCAAAAGTAACTATACGCAAATCAAGCGGGAACGATATTTAAAGGTATAGATAACCCGTGCGAAGACGGGTAGCAACGTCTAGTAACTTAATAAATAGTTGTTTACGGAATGAGTTAATTAAGTGCATAGCTATATTCTCTTTTAGCTCAATGCACTGGGGCCAGTAGCAGTTTAAACTTAAAATCTGGATAATCTGTTATTATCCAAGTAGGCCTACATTAGCACTTTTAGTATAACGGCTGCAATTTACTGTACACACACTCATACAGATTAAGCCGGGGATTAGGAACAATTTTGAAACTAAAATTCACCAACGCTTATCAACCCATTTCCTGGCATTCGGATCTGGCACTGGAACCAGCAGCTGATTAGGACCATTTGTGATGTCAACATGAAACCTTGTTAATTGAACTCCTCTTTGCCGGGGCCCGATAGCGTATTTGATAACACGCTGGCATGGAGAGCGAGAGGTACCGAGTTCGAGTTTCGTATCGCGGATATGCTTTGTAGGCTGCTATTAGCGCCGTTGTATTGCAGGCTGTCTGTTCTGTTAGTAGTTAAGATTTAAATTGCATTACATGTAAATGTACAGCGCAGTGCGTTTGTCAGGCGCTTCAATAAAGAAAAGATTATTATAATTATTATTAGAACCGTAACACTGCCATTTCTAATACTGAAATTTCCACTGCTCACTGTTTGTTGTCTTTCGCGATTTTACCATATCCGATGCATACCAAAACTGACCTCAACATTCCAACCTAGTTCTCGTGGACTTGTTTTGATATAACGTTGGTGTATTAGCTGTATTAACAGTGACACTGTTTGGCGATGAGACATTTTCAGCGACTGCATTCCATGTCACCGCAATGTCAACGTTTGATTTATAAAACAAGAACGAACATTTGGTTGAATTACTTACGCACGACGAGAAGTTTGGCGCCCGTTATGTTCCCATTGTTACTACAGTTTGCGATGTACAACCCTGATGTTGATATCGGTTTCCCATTTTCAGTTGTCGTCGAGTTCCGAACTGTTAGACCGCTCCCATTGACGTAATAGACGTCTGTCAGGGTTGAATCAACTGTGCAATCAGGACGTGTAATGTCGCGTGTATTTAACTCATCCGACGTTGAAACAACCCTCAAGATTACAGTGCAAGGACTGGCTGTCACGTTCATTGGTACATCGAGTGTTCCCTCACGGACGGCTATATTCTTCATATTTGGATAACAATACCCTAAACATAAAAACATTTTCTGCCAATTCCATTCGATGATTATAATACGTGCAAATGCTAACAGTAGCTTCAGTAGAAACCTATTCTGCCAGAAGAGTACTGGAAATGATCGACTGATAATAAAAGCAACACAACGCAGCAACTTAGATCTGTTAAGCGATCATGGTGAACGAACTTCTGAGATTTCGGTAAAAGATGCTATTACTATGCTACAGGAACGCTCAGATGCGTACTTAACGCAAAATAGTATTACTCTAGCAAACTGTGATTGAAAGCACCTGCAGCCCAAATACGCTTTCCAGTTCAGTCGATAGAGGGCGATTCAAAAGGGGGACAAAACAACCAGTGTTATAAAACTCCTCTGAAAAATCCCAGTGGGCAAAAATCACAGGGCTCCGTTATGGAAATACTTTTCCGACACGATGTTATCGAAATTGTTTTCAGCATAATACCCAAAAATATAACTACTCTACAAGCACTTGCATACAGGAAACTCTTCCAGAACATTATTCCTATGCCAAAGCCTGCATAAGCTTTTGCGCCTCTTCATGGGTGAAGCACCCACTTAGCCAGAGAGGATATCCTTTCATGCAGCCATTTTAAAATCGAAACTGCTTTAAAGTAGTTGTGTTAATCGATGAACTTCAGTTGCATTTAGCGATTTATGTTGGTTTATGAAATCTGTTCATATTGTGGATTTTTCCAAATATGTATGTAATTGTTGCATAGAAGATAATGCATGTGCCATTATCAGATGAATAAAGTGGTTACTTACTTATTTACCCAATTACTTACTTGGTTACATAATTATAGTAAAACACGTGCTGAGCGTTTAACGGTTAAGATTATTACAAAAGAATATTTAGAGAGTCATTGACCATGAAATCTTTAACTAAAGATTGTTTTGAAGCTTTTTCCGTTTACCGTCAAACATCGAGCCATAGGGGCAAGTGTTGCATGCTTTATTTCCTATTTAATAGGAGTTATTACACAAGTACAATCGACTTAACATGTCATCATTAATTTTCATAAAAACCATAGTTGGTTCCCACGATCGTATGGTATACGAACGAGTCAAGATCATTCGCTGCCAGTCGGGTTCATGTTACTTTATCAGTCCGTGATCAGTTTGTTAAGTAAAGTATAGCCTAATATGCGGCTTACAGCACCGGTGCAAAAGCGATTCGTGCAGGAACGTCACTTCATGTGTGACAAAGATTACAAGTATCGTTTGTGGAGCATATAATATGGATATTTATATGCCTTCTGGTAAGCCTATACGCTTAACCCCGCGTGTGACATGAATTCAGGCATATTGGTGAAAATTAAGATAACGACCATTTACTTGGGCGTTTGCGATTTCATAAAGGTCAATTCAGACGTGACAATGTGTAATCTCGATGACGATTTTTGTACCCGGGATACCCAATTTTTTAATGAAAATGGCACTGCCTTTGCAAACAATAATCTACAAGTCGCTTTCAAAATGTTTAGGTTGATGGGAAACTCAGCATAATGATGAGCAAATGAAAATGATACTATAAAAAGAGATAATATTATAGTTAATGAAGATGACGAGGTAGGCTATTGTCTATTTAACGGTACGCTTATAACATTGTGGTAATATTCTCCTTGCTTTGTTATGATAAAAGGTACTGAAACTATGACATATAGAGGTTACTTGGCATTCATTCAAAAAGTCGATAATAATGATAGATAAATGTGACCCCAGGGGTCAAAACCCGTCACATGTCGGTTTCTGACTTTTTTTATTCAGTCATATTCTACAATTAATTTGCTTCAAAATACTTTCTACAGAATCAAAATATCTTTTTTCTAACTGAAGTTATGCTCGTTTGATTCTTTCATGAGTATAGATTGAGAAAATCGAATACAAATTTCAAAATATTCGTGTCATCAAAGTCCTCATAATCCATTTCTTCATTAAGCTGCAATTTTTCTGGGCAATAGCGGGCTATATTCTGTATCAAATAAAGCAAACTGCATCAAAATCGGATTACTACTTTGCAAATTATGGCAAATTTACAGGCAACTGCTGAATTGAAGAATATTCTATATGTTTGACTCCTCTCGCCTATTTCAGCTTCTAGCTCAATATCTAGGAAGCGACAAGCGACGGGTTTTGACCCCTGGCGTCACAAATGGTAACATAATGTTACCATTTATCTATCATTATAATCGCCTGATGTTACTAACATCACTACCCTGAAGAGTAGTGATGTTAGAAGTGGGATCGATTCCCGCTACCTTTAAGATTGACTCAGTCTTTCATTCGCCAGATGGCATTGGTTAAATGAGTAGCAGGACAGATGGGCGCCTTGCATTGCTGCCATACAGTTAAATTCGACTCCTGTTACACTTGTTATCGTCTGTTAATAGTACTACTGTGTCATGTAATCTTACTGAGTACTTGTCAGTATGAATTAACAAGAATCACTATTATTATTATTAATAATAATAATAATAATAATAATAATAATAATAATAATAATATTATTATTATTATTATTATTATTATTATTATTATTATTCATATTATCATCATCATCATCATCATCGTCGTCGTCGTCGTCGTGATCGTCATCATCATCATTATTTATTATTTATTATTAATTATTATTATTATTATTATTATTATTATTATTATTATTATTATTATTATTATTATTATTATTATTATTATTATTATTATTATTATTATTATTTATCAGTAATTTGTATCTTCTATTTCGGCATTTTATAATATACAAGGAATACGTGACTGAATGTGGAAAGATAGGTTTCCTGATGCGCAGTTGAGTCTGTGACTACGTATGCCATCTGCAGACGGGTATTACGTCTCAATGGAGAAATGACTAGCGTTTTCAGAGTGACTTCGACTCTTAGTGTCTAGTTGATTCTCAAGCTGCAGACCGCCAGCGATGATTAGCCGTTCAACGTGCACCCGACGGCTCGATGGATAGCTGGGTCATCTTCCACCAATGAGAGTCTGCCATCATTCATTCATTCATTCATTCATTCAGAGGACTTATATAGCGCCCCACCAAGATAACCTACTCAGAGGGGCTCCCATGGCCCAACTACGGCGATAGAGAACAGTTTTCAAATTCTTGTAAAAGGTGTATCGCTCCATATAATCGGCATTACGTGGTATAGAAACTCTTACCATGATGTTATCTCCAACATTTGGATAGGACTCCGTTGGCTGAGCCACAAGCGTGTGCCTGATTACATCTTTGATTACTCTCCTAGATTCTGTGCACAGTTTTGTTTACTGGTGTACAATCTTATAGGTTAGGCAGTCTGAGTAGATGTCTTGAAGGAGCGCTGTATAAATGTTAAATTACGTAATGAAATTCAACATTAGCAACGAAAGCGCAGAGTAGCCTACTTAATTGGCGAGGTAATTATTTAACTGAAAAACAAATTGACAAGATAGGTCATTACTGAAACATACTTGAAATGGTAGTTGATGGCTGAGTTGTCGTAAGAATCTTCGTAGTTCTCACAGGAGGTTGTGTAGTCGTTATCGGTGGCAGAGTAGCTGTCGTCGGTACTTTTGTAGTCGTTATCGGTGGCAGAGTAGCTGTCGTCGGTATTTTTGTAGTCGTTATCGGTGGCAGTGTAGCTGTCGTCAGTGTTTTTGTAGTCGTTATCGGTGGTAGAGTAGCTGTCGTTGATGTTTTTGTAGTCGTTATCGATGGCAGAGTAGCTGTCGTTGATGTTTTTGTAGTCGTTATCGATGGCAGAGTAGCTGTCGTTGATGTTTTTGTAGTCGTTATCGATGGCAGAGTAGCTGTCGTTGATGTTTTTGTAGTCGTTATCGATGGCAGAGTAGCTGTCGTTGATGTTTTTGTAGTCGTTATCGATGGCAGAGTAGCTGTCGTTGATGTTTTTGTAGTCGTTATCGATGGCAGTGTAGCTGTCGTCATTGTTTTTGTAGTCGTTATTGGTGGCAGAGTAGTTGTCGTTTGAGGTGGAATTCGAGCGGTTGTGCCGATTGTTGTTCTGAGACCGCATACTAAAACAGATGGTTCTCCATTTAATATACCATAAGCAAAGTACAAAATATTTTCTGGAATATACCTGTTTAAAGTGAAAATATGTTTGTATGTAGGGTTGCCAACTTTGGATTATGAAATTTCTGGACAAGGCGTGAGCCCCCACGATTTGTGGCGATTAGGGTCTGGCCGCTCTCAAGGAGCGTCGTACCCCCCCCCGGGCCCCAGCGGAAACGGGGTCTCCAAAGAGTAAATTATCATCCTAGTATCCCACAAAATATGTTAGATTTAGGAACTTACTTAGAAAATGTAAAATACGCAAGGTCCAAGATCTGTATGGAATCGGCGTAGAAAGTACAATCCACTAATATAACAAGATTCAAAACGTTCTCAAACGTGAAGTATGGTCAGATCTTATTTTCTTTTAAAGCTATACTTCTGTTAACTTTTGCATGCTTTGAGAAAAATTTCTATCCCCCAACATAATGTAAGAAATCACTGCAAGATTGATCAAAATTGACTTTCACACACACACACACACACACACACACAGCTTTTACCAGTTCAGGCCTCATGACCTCATCCAGTTGCGTTCATCGGTCCACAGATTTTTCAACAACGAGAAAATACGTTCAACATAATGCGTTACTGATCGGTATCGCTAAAACGAATTTGGAGCATCACAAATTATTTTTTAACTTCTACCCTACGCTCGCCAGAGATAATCCTGAGCAGCTATAGGCCTAAAAGAGACAGGCAAAAAAAGGTCATCACATCCCAAAAAAGTCATCACATCCCGATAAGAATTGCTGTAAAAGGTACCTTTTTAACAAGTAAAGCTTCCATGGAAAAAACCATAGATTTTTTACCAAAAAAACATAGAAATATAGACGAGACCAAAAAAACCATAGATCTTGGAGGAAAAACATAGGAGTGGTAACAGGGTGGTAACTGGGCACCAGAGAGCAGATTGCAGATTATGTACTTCTGGATCCAGGAAAGAAAGATCCCAAATAGTTGTCCGATAACAAAGGTTGCGTTTGCAATAATACTCTAGCTACAGAATTATTTTTGGTTTTGATTTTCAGAATTTGTAAATCTTAGACTCTTACCAATGCTTGTTTATTAATAAATTATTATATTTCAGGAATGCTGTTGTCTTTGTTGAAAATTGCAAAGTTGCATTTTGTTCATTGGTGACTAATTCTGCGAATTTTTCCGTAGGCCTACTCTTTTTTTCTGGACACTGCATTGTCCAGAACGACCCTCCTCCGTGATGTACAATAAAGCTTCTCATTCAGTTCATTGATTGCATATATAAATTTCTGTTTAATTGTTTGAATGTATTAATCTTGCCATGTACAGTGCTGTGCGTTTGCTAGTGCTTCTCAATAAAGGATTTACTTACTTACTTACTTCCTTTTTCCGCACACTGCCTGCAATTTCTGGACGATCCAGAAAAAATCTGGATGGTTGGCAACCCTATTTGTATGTGGTGCTTATTACCATGTTTTTCCTCTTTTGGGTTTGCCGTTTATTTGTATGCTGATAATCATGATATTCAGGCATACATTCGCGACCAAGATGCATCCGGTAACGGATGTCGTATAATTCCCTCCAGTTAAATTCTCTTAAAACCCAACTGAACTCCTTGGCAGTTGCTGGCAGTCCTAAAGTCTAAAGATAGAATTTTTTTACATTAGCCTACTTGAAGTTCCGCTTTTCCGAAGCATCCTTTTCTGATAGCCTACTATGCGTGACCTTTAAAGCCAGCTCTAAAGTCACATCCTTGACCTTCGGGGAAATTTAATCAAATTGTTGTAGCAAATTCTTAATTTTGTATAATTTTAAATAATTTATCACTTTACTCTGAAAGTTTTTTCAGCGCTAGTAAATTTTAGTTTCGACTCACTTACTGAATACTGACCCCAGTCGGAGACTAACACTCGCAGTCTGTACAGTCTACTGGCGCCCCTAGCGAACGACGCAGACGTCAAAGTTTCAACGCCGAAACTCTAATATTTGAAGGAAGAAGTTTTTAAAAGCTTTTTCGATCTTCGTAATTGTTCTCATTTCACAAAAAAATTACGCTATTACCTTGTAAATTAATTAGTCTATTCAGTTCCATTTAAGTAATAAGTTATAATTTCCACTTTATGATCTGTTAGTGCAGCCTGCAGTTGGATCTGGTATTACCGTATTGGTAATAACTAGTAACATCCAGTAACAGTACATCCTAGTACAGTTGTACTATTAACATCCTGAGTTCACTAAAGTGCCAGTTGCACAACCTAAATTAATAAATTAATTTTAAAATTATTATAAAATGCTTATAAAATGAAAAAAAATTAAATAACGGGAACGCGTGCAATGCATGTATTATTAGTTAGCCTATAATTATTTCATTAGAAAAAACATTGCTTATCAGATACGTTTAGAACTTGGTGTTCAGACACCCGTACTTTGGTAATTGATTTTGCTTTTAGGTTAGTGGTCAAGACCACCGGATGTCTTAATCCGGCCCTGGGTCGGAAGCGCCTCCAGGTAGTTTCCCTAAAATGATGCTACATAAGAGTGTATTTACAATGTCAATTGCCATATTGTCATATCAGGTTTACATCAGTAAATTTATTCCTATGCTACGAATGGCCTTCCTCTGTTATAGTTAACGTCATTGTTTGTCGTAGGTTTCTGCAACAGACTGTAAAAACTGACCTGCCACTGAGCAAGATGCGCTGAACTCCGGTGCATTCGTTGCGATGAACGGATACTCAATATCAACCGGTGCATTAAAAGTAACTGTGCATGTAAAGTTTGCAGGAGCGCTGTTGTCCACTGTAATTGTAGATGTAGAGCTGAACACATAGTAATCAGTCCTTGTCCTTGGAGGAGTTTCCGTAGCGTAAGAGACGTTATCCATAGTCCAAGTCATATTAGCATACATGGGTTGCAGAGTGAAATCGGCATCTTTGATAGTGCATGATAGTTGGACAGCGTCTGGTGAACTGGCATTGCATGAGCATACTGGAGGTCCAACTGTCAAAGCAAAACAAGAGATTCAGCAATAATTTATTTTAGTAAAGTTTTCGGAAATGACCTCAAGTCTCAATTTTCGAAAGGGTTTCGTGCAAGTCTGTTTTGAGATATTTTTCCTTAAAAGCAACCTCCTGTTCCGTTTGAGTACCAACAGATTTGCATACATGCTTTTTGATGCATTACTACGTTTGCTAAGTGCTATATGGCCTACTAAACGTGAAGCTTAAGCTGAAACTGTGCTGAAGTTGTGGTAAAATACAGTGACGGATTTCTTCCAAACAGTTCTGGTTAAACCCCCGACGAAGACTCAGTACATCAGGGTCAGCATAAATTACAAGTTGAGCTTCGAGATTGAAGAGCAGCGGCTAAGTCGTCGTTATGGAAGTACTAAGTAGGCATGCTGCTGGATGGAGAACTATCTCTGGCTGACCACGTGAACTCTCTACGCAGGTTCTATCATTTAGGGTCATCCAGCGCAATCTGTCGGTTAGTGCCACATAGACACTCGTATATATACCACTTTATTTTGAGTCTATGTCAACGCCAATCATCGTCGATATGACGGCGTCGTTAAATAAACGAATTTAAGTAAGGCGTGATGACAATTGCAATTTCAGCGTTGTAACCTGCAGAACATCAGTATGCATTCTTAATTAACTGCCCGGCCAAAAACTGACCAATCCGCCGAAGTTCTGTCACTATCACTTCATGTGAGTGGACGCTGGATCCACTGCATCGAAGTCAATACGACCCTATTCTCGTTCGGTCTATGTCGGCAGCTCAATCCGCCCGCCTGAGTCATTCCTGGCTAGCGATGCTGCAACACAGAGAAGCTCTCTTTGTTTCTGTCTCGGTTGCAATTCTGCTACTCTCCACTTCCTTCCACTAGACCTCTGTGTCTCTTTCCCTTGTCTTTTCTGTCTGTTAATTCATCAGGTATACGCCTACACTATCCATCTCTACACTTCCGTCAATATATAGGATTTTATTTGATATCCAGCGGCTAGTGATATTTAGCTAGGTTAGGCTACTGTATATAAGCTTAGCTTTTTCTTCTTTCTAATTTCGCTTTCCTTCTGACTAAATCCTTCTTCACTGTTGCTATCTCTTTCTAATTTCTTTCTGCATTGTCGGTTATGATTATCATTATCTTTCATTAAGTGGCTTCTTCAGTCTTAATTAAACCTGCATCACGGTCCATATACAAATCTCCTTAATCTAATACCTCTTATGATTACATGACTTTAATTGTAGGCCTTTTATATTTATAATACTTCTTTTCTTCTCTCTCACACAATATACATAGATACATAGGAACAAACATACATGCAATCATACATGCATACATAGTAAGTTGGTTTCAGACAAAACACGCATTAAAAAGGTATCTCATTTTCCTAATTCCAGTACTCTTACTTGCGACATAACTTGTTATAGTTTAACACACAATTTGAATACATAAAATACTCACCAACGACAAGCAGCTTGGCTCCTGTCTTGTTGGTACTGTTCGCACACTGTGCGATGTACAGCCCAGCAGTTGAATAGGGACCTCCAGTTGGATACGCTGTGGCGACACGTACATATAGACCACTTCGATTATAAAAGTAGAGTCCAGACGATGAGGCATCCTTGGGATTGGAACTACCAAACTCATCAGAAGTTGGGATCATTGTATACTCTACATTCCGAGGGTCACCAGTTACATTCATTAGAATGTTCTGGTCGCCTTCGTAGACCGCGATATTCTTCAGATTCGGCAAGCACTCGGTACCTTAAAAAAGACAGCAATTTCATAATGAATGATCAGAACACCATCAAGAAAACACAGGTGTTGAGTGTTTTGCGGTTTATTATTAAGAATAGTGGCAGCTTCTGTAAAATGCGATTAATTTAAAAGAGCTTAACGGGTCATCACAAATTAGCGTTAAGTGCTGGTGACATGAATTCAGGCATATTAGTGAAATTTAAGAAACAATGAATGACGAAAAATCATCATCTGGCTGGGAACACGCTAACAGCTTGCTTAGATAGATCTAGAAGCACTTGTCCAGCAGTCCGCTTTCTCTACCACTGTGCGCGATCTTGGCGTCATAATTATTAGATCAAGAACTCACCTTTGCACGGCACATACACTAGCTCTGTCGCGACTGCTATTGTCAGTTGCGCCAGCTCAGAGTTGTCTCCCGATCTCACACCACCAATGCTACCACTACTCTTATCCATTCGTTTGTCGCGCGTCTTGAACATTGCTGACACTCTATGCTGGGTGGTTGGGTTGTTTGGGGCGGGTCCTGCGAACGACCGCACGCCTCATCGGCCATATCCCAAGGTTCGGCTATGTCACCGAATATATGAGGATTGTCCTGCACTGGCTTCCTATCACTCAGCGGATTGTGTACCGGCTTTCTGCTTTGGTGTGGCTGTGCCTCTTAGGTTCCGCTCCTGTGTATTTACAAGAGCTCTGTCCCTCTAATCTGGGAGTGCAGGGACGTAGTGCTCTCCGCTCCTCCACACATGGTGAACTTCTTGTTCCCCGTTCGCGAACTGCTCATAGACAGCAACGTACCTTCTCTGTTGCGGGACCAATGTTTTGGAACGGGCTTCCATTAGCATTACGCCTTATGCCTAGAGTTCATTCAGATGCGTTTTAATGTAGCCTTAAAACCATCTTTTTCAGCCGGGGTTGGGTCGCGACTCTCGGGAGCGCTCCTGAGTAGTCATCTGGAAGGGGCGCTACATAAATATTAGGAATGAATTATCGGCAATATTTGTCGTTTCAGATCGCATAAAGTGTCTATCAGGAGAAATAATGGTCACTCTTAATAACAAATAGTTGTGTATTCAAGATGGCCAAGTTTGATACCTATTTAACATATTGCAATATAGTTTGGGCTTCAGCCTATAAATCCAGTCTTTCAAGATTAGTTATCTTACAAAAACGACCAATTCGATATTTGGCTCGAATCCCTTACGGGGTCCACACCGAAAATAAATTCTCAGAGCTTAATTTCTTGCATATCGCCAGATAATGATAAATAAATGATAAATCCGCTGAGTGATAGGAAGCCAGTGCAGGCTATCTACGGGGCTATCGATCGTTCAGAGCTCACTTTGCTGGCACTTTTTGATGTCAGCGCCGCTTTTGATACTGTTGACCACGACATCTTACTTAAGCGGTTGCATGTCACATTTGGGCTGTGCGGGGGCTTCCTTGATTGGCTTAGCTCCTTCCTGAGTGGGCGTACGCTTAGTGTGGTCTATGGTCCTACAAGGTCTGGATGGGTCCCTGCCCCTTATGGTCTCCCCAGGGCTCTGTCCTTGGTCCGCTCTTATATAATTATCATCTATACCTCTGGGCTTTCCACACTTCTGGCAGAGAGTCGGGCCCAGGGCCAGCTTTACGCAGATGATATACAGTCATATATTCACTGCCGACCTGCCGATGCTGCTTTGGCTGTCGGGGAAATGGGTTGCGCCCTGGTCAGGTTAGAAACATGGATGTCATCTAATCGCTTACGTCTGAATGCTGCTAAGACTAAATGCATGTGGCTGGGAACTAGGCAGCAGCTAGCCAAGCTTAACTTGGAAGACCTGGCTTTGAAATTCCCTACCTACAATTTTTCAGCTACGGCCCGTGACCTTGGTATCCTGTTAGATCAGGAGCTTACCTTTGCGCCACATCTGCATCGCCTTAGTCGTGATTGCTATTACCAGCTGCGTCAGCTACGTACTGTTGCACGTTCGCTTACAGTGAGCGCTGCAACCACTCTTGTTCATGCCTTCATTACGGCGTGCTTGATCACTGCTTAACTCTCTATTCTGGTCTGCCGTCTAGCCGGTTGTCTTGCCTTGATCGTGTACTGCGAGCTGCAGCGCGACTCATCGGCCAAATACCAAAATTTGATCATGTCACCAGGTATATGTTGGAAGTTCTGCATTGGCTTCCTGTCCGACAGCGCATCGAATATAGAGTTGTCTCTCTGGTTTGGCGATGCCATCTTGGCCTTGCACCAGCCTACCTAATAGACCTCTGTCAGCCGGTGTCGGGGGTTCAGGGTAGTCGCTCCCTCCGCTCTGCTGAGAGGGGGTAGTGGCGGTCCCGTTTGCCCGCACAGCAACCATGCAGAACCGAGCATTCTCTGTGGTAGGCCCTAGGGTTTGGAATAGCCTCCCACGGGAGCTACGCTTGTTTCCTAGAACATGTACTGGTACTTTTTATGGCCACTTGAAAACTTACCTTTTTGGCCGGACTGGAGTTGGGAGCGCTTCTGAGTAGTTACCTTGAAGGGGCGCTATATAAATTTTTGAATGAATGAATGAGTGCAAAGAAAGGGGAGTTTATGTTCAGATATGATCGTGGCCTCCTACCTCCTGTATTTAATAAATTTTCTCACACCTCAGACATCCACTCCCACCGGACTAGAAGTTCTAACCTATACCACAAACCTTATGCCCACACAAATACCCGACTATTCTCTGTCAGATATGTAGGAGCATTAATTTGGAACGAGACTCCGCTGTCTATCAAGCTATCCATAATTTATGCCTCTTCAAAAGAGGGTTGCGTCACTTTTTAATTGGAAATAATAACTGACCCAGGGCTCCCAAGAATCTGTTTGACACTACATCTGCACTGATCCACCACATCTTCCAAATGCGATTAAATGTGAGCCTACATTGTGCCTTATATATTATAGCAATTCACACAAATTGACTGTTAACCAGAAATGTGCGTTGCTGAGTCATTTGTTAAGATTTATCATTTTTATTCATTAATACGCTTAGTTTAGACTGGTTAAGTACATTGGAAAACTTAAAGGCCCTACCTAGTGGGGCCGTAAGACCCTTTTAGGGTCCCCTGTGTGACTCTATTTTTTAATTGAGTGCAACTGTTCTTGGTTGGTCATCGAACGAAATGATTTAATTTGATTTTATTGATGTAAAACGCACTACAACGTCTAGCATATGTTAGAAATGTTTTTCAGTATGCTCAGATTGATAGTAATGATGAGAATAATGATGATCTGAAAAAGATGTGATAAGATGAGGCTGTTGATATAGGAAGAAGAAACATTTTTTATATTACGATGTTATTATCATTGTACTTATAGGGGTATAGTATAAAGGATAACACTCTTGTCTGAAGCTTCACGGACCTGGTTCGATTCCCGTAAGGCCCCTGGGTTTAGCTCAGGCCTTCATTCCCTAGGTGGCAGCAAAAGTACAATGAGCTTTCGCCATGCTTGGCTGCAACTTTGTTGATTTATGTCTTCTGTAATTTGTGTTCTTGTGAATTGTTTAATCGTCATAACATGTACATGTACAGTTCAGTGCGTTTGCAGGCGCTTCATTAAATAATAATATTGTTATTATTATATTTCGATTATATTTTTCTTGATGACAGCGAGATTTTCGTTAACGATTATGATGTAAAAAGAACAACATAACACTGAAGAAGATTTTGGAATTCAAAATGACTCAAAAAGTTTGTCTTACTTCTCTGGGTATACTAATAAAAACTTGAGAAAGGAGTCAAGCCATGAAAACTATTCGCATTCCACCAAACATATTTGAATGTATTTCTGATAAATGTGTAAACTTGTGAGCTTGACGTTACTTTTATACCGGGTGCTGTTAGCGATTATTTCAAAGAAATGTGAGACGTCAATTGCATTCAAAACTTATAATAATGGCTGGCGAACCAAATAAACCAGAAATGGTCGATTGGCAAGACTCAGTGTTGCTATTGGAGCGCTACACTTCAAGGCAATTCAATAGGCGATGATGGTTTTCTTACTCACCGAACATAATTGAACTTCAGAAATCAGAACCATGACAAATATTTCAACTGCCATCATATTGGTCGAAGCTTCATTGTCTCCAGGGATGCATACTGCAACAGCTTAATGGCGGGTCAGCTAAACCGGATACAATCAGTGCTTAACTCTGCCGCACGTGTCATATACGGCCGGACACCAACTGATCATGTCACAGATCTGCTGCGCGACAATCTACACTGGCTGCGGTTCCCCATCGGATCACCTACAAGCTGTGCTTGATAGCCTACAAAGCAATGAATGATTGTGTGCCAGACTACATCTCAGACTTCTGCATTTGGGTAGCAGACGACCGGAACAGATTCGGCTACGATCCTCATAAAAATCTGCTACAAGTCCCGCGAGGTTTGCTACTGTTCCTTCTCGGTCGCAGGCCCCACTGCATGGAACAGTCTTTCAGAAAATGTAAATGCGTAATCTCTGGAGACATTTAAATCACAGCTCAAGGTTTATCTGTTTAGACAATCATATGACTGTGATTGGTTTGTTGAACTCATGTACAGCGCCCTTTCCTCTGGCTTCGCCTCTCGCCTACGGCGCTACACAAATTGTCTTATTATTATTATAATTCTTAGAAGGCAATGTAAATCTAGACAGGAAAGTCATAATTACTCGGAGGTTGACTAGTCATCGTTGTCCCAGAAGTAGTTGTTGTCTCCGTTGTTGACTGACCAGTTGTTGTCATTGGACACGCTAAAGAGAAATAAGTCAAAAATAAAATGTTAGTATTTGTTGTAATTTGTGTTGAAACTGTGATCGGCTGAAAAAGAAGCAAAATGCAGCAACCCAGCAGAGTTGGTTTTGTAATCCAGCAATTCCGCAAAGCTGTAGTAGCACTTACATCACAAATTGAAATACATATTTCCTGTTCAGGCACGTTGACACTATATTTGCTGGAATGTAAGGCGATGGTAAAACAGCATACAATAATTTATATGAATTGGTGCTGCTGAAAATCCGCAGTTAATCAATTTTGAAACTTCATGGGGCTGTCAACAAGGGCACTCCGTGAATAGCGTAGATGCAAGAAACGAAAGGTGATTACGGTGACTTTTACTGGTTTTAGAATGTGTCATTTTATTCCTGAAGGCGTCGGCACTGATTCTTAATTAATCTACACCACTCTTTCTTAATCTTCGCAAACAAGCACTAACATGCTTGCTGAATTCCTGAGTTCCTTGCGTTCCTTAAATAGAATGTTAACGCATAATACAAAACTATATCTCCGATGCCTAAGTCACGTCGCAATGCGGCTGAGGTGTATGGAATAGTAGACACCGGCGTCATAGAAGTTACAAACTACAATAAAAAAATTAAAAAAGTATTCTAGTCGACAACCGTGACACATTGTGCTTCGCCTCCGTCACTTAAACATATTCCAGCAAATATAGTGTCAACGTGCCTGAACAGGAAACATGTATTTCAATTTGTGATGTAAGTGCTACTACAGCTTTGCGGAATTGCTGGATTACAAAACCAACTCTGCTGGGTTGCTGCATTTTGCTTCTTTTTCAGCCGAATCACAGTTTCAACATATTTAAACTCTTTAAACATATAATTATCTGTTAGTACTAAAGCGTTCTCCAACTTTCATTGGTTTCCTTTGTCTCAATTTTTCTCCTGGAGTTGAGCATATGTAAATGTTGAAATCTGTTCAAAGTGTCAATGGTTACATTTTTCATTGTTTTGATTCCATCATGCAAACTAACCTTGTGTTGAACAAGATTCGCTGAAATCCGGCGCATTCTTTGCGATCCATGGAAACTGGACGTCAGTTGGTTCAGAAAAACTCAGTTCACATTCGTAGTCCTCAGGAGCGCCACTGTTGGCTGTTATGGTTGATTCTGAAAACCATAAATGCGGTTCTATCATCGTCCTCTGAAGCGTATACCTTGCCAAGACAGATCCATTGAGTTTCCATGTTACAATTGCAAGGATCGGTTGATAACTGCTGTCACCGAAAGTAACGTTACACGACACATTGGAAGCAGCTGAATTGATCGACATACATGAACAATCTGGACCTGTGCCTGAAAGAAACAATAGCCATCCATTTTCAGCTTATGTTTATTTATTACTCTATGTGCTGCTTCTTTCTAGTAATGCAGTTGTTGATAGCCATATTTAATTTCTGCGAAGCGCTTTTAATAATCCAGCGAAACATAAATTGTTTATAATATAATTTTATTCTTCGTTTCTTATACGGTAGCCATACAGGTGTCGAAACTGCAACGAGATACACTCAACAGTTTATGCAATAGGAGAAACTGAAAAGGGATTATGCACAGGAAGAACTGGAGAACTGAGTCAAATGTTCTAATAGAGGAAACGCAGGTAATGGTTTCTGTCATCTGTCCTTCGCACTGCTAACTGCTAAGTCATACGAAGGTTGTAGTGTCGCCTGATAATGAGTGGCAATTATTCCTCAAAGCACACCAGCTCCCTTGGCCCCAAGCCAGTCCATCGGAAGAAACCCCATTCTCCGAGCAGAATAGCTTGTCAGAATAGCTTTTTGTTGTAAGTTGGAGCATTTGGTACAATCACATGATTAAAGTTTAAACATTTCACTTCAAATTCAGTCTGGAAATTAATATCATGGCTGGCGGGCATTTTGCATGTTTAAAGGACATGGTGTAACGACCCCCGAAAATCATTTCTGCTTAGGCCTACATGTATTATAGTTGTATATAATATTATTATTATGTCCCGACTTGTCCCTTCAGCAAGCCGCAGAATTTGGTTACCTCGTCGGCTGCGAAAGAATGAATTTCCAAAGAATAATAAACTAGATTGGAGATACGTGTGGTTTGATGCCTTTCGAATAATCTGACATCATGCCAGTCAATCCATTGTCATATCTAATAATGATTTAAGCAATAATGTTTGAAACAGTGGCGTAGCAATGTTCACGTTGTGCAATGCACAAGGGCCCTCGGCGATTAGACCGTCAGAGGGCTTTCCTTTCAGAATGTAATCAAATCAACTTAACCAAGCCTAAATCTACATGCAAAGCGTACGCACTCAATAGTTTTATCTGCGCTAGCAGAGGCTGAAGTCTAAAATGCCAAAATGCGACCCTCACGACACCTAACCTGACCCTAACCGACCCTCACGACACCTAACCATAACCCAAACCGACCTTCACGGCGCAAAAACCTGACTTTAACGACTCTCACGACGCTCAACCGAACTTCAAGATGTCTGCCATTTTAGATACCCAAGAAAAGTTTTCGCGTCGTAGGGAGGGAGTTATGGGTAATGGTTACAATCTGGCGCGTAAAGGCAACAGACCCGGGATCGCTTCCCGGTACCCTCCCTGAGGTCGACTCAGCCTTATTATTCGCTAGGTGGCGTGGAAAATTAGCAGTAGGACGTAATGGGCGCCTTGCATGGTTGCCAAATAGTTAAATTCGACTCCTGTAATAACTTGTAATCATTCATTCATACTATGAATTGTAATCATCCTGCGTACTTGTCAGTTTGAAACAGTAAACGAAGATTTTTATTAGTATTATTATTATTATTATTATTATTATTATTATTATTATTATTATTATTATTATTATTATTATTATTATTATTATTATTATTATTATTATTATTATTATTATTATTATTATTATTATTATTACTGTTTTTATTTCACGTGACTTGCTTTAGTCAATACCGTGACGGGCGTGAATGTAGTTGCTTGGATTCCGCTAACGTCCGGGGCGTGAACGGATCCAGCCGACAGGTACGCAGCTTATACACTGATAAATAATTATTAATTATTAAGGCTCTATTTGGATGTTTAAAGATTATATTAAGGCAATGTTTAGATAAAATTAAAACTAGGCGTGTTAAACATATTGGACCATCAGTGATATTATTGAGGGAAGAGGAATCAACATCTATTTATACTTTGGATATGAAATTACAGTCATCATTCTTTGTTAGGAAGGGAAAACCATGGGGACGGGGGCGGGGCGAGTATCCACTAGGACGATTCGGAGGGAACAGTGGGTAAAGAACATGATGTTGGTTTGAGGAAATGATCGACGTGTTTAAAATTTATAGGGTTTTTGCTGATATTTTCAACTACGCAGTATGGAATAATTATTATTAGTTTGTAGTACTTCTTTTTGTTATTTAAATCGGCAATTGTATAATTACTTATAAATTGTATAATTTAAAGTCACCAGAGTCCCTCTGATTCCTTCAGCTATGTCTAAGTCCTATTTAAGTGGCGCTGATTAGCAAAAAGCATAACAAGAACGTACAACGAAGGCGACCTGGCAATGTTGTCAATAGAAAATGTAGGCCTTCATGCCAAAAAGTTTGACAATTCAATTCAAGCGACCTGGCAATGTTGTCAATAGAACTTGTAGGCCTTCTTGCCAAAAAGTTTGACAATTCAATTCAAGCGACCTGGCAATGTTGTCAATAGAAAATTTAGGCCTTCATGCCAAAAAGTTTGACAATTCAATGCAAGCGACCTGGCAATGTTGCCAATAGAAAATTTAGGCCTTCATGCCAAAAAGTTTGACAATTCAGTTCAAGCGACCTGGCAATGTTGCCAATAGAAAATGTAGGCCTTCATGCCAAAAAGTTTGACAATTCAATTCAAGCGACCTGGCAATGTTGTCAATAGAAAATGAACATGCCAAAAAAGTTTGACAATTCAATTCAAGCGACCTGGCAATGTTGCCAATAGAAAATGTAGGCTTCATGCCAAAAAGTTTGACAATTCAATTCAAGCGACCTGGCAATGTTGTCAATAGAAAATTTAGGCCTTCATGCCAAAAAGTTTGACAATTCAATGCAAGCGACCTGGCAATGTTGCCAATAGAAAATGTAGGCCTTCATGCCAAAAAGTTTGACAATTCAGTTCAAGCGACCTGGCAATGTTGCCAATAGAAAATGTAGGCCTTCATGCCAAAAAGTTTGACAATTCAATTCAAGCGACCTGGCAATGTTGTCAATAGAAAATGAACATGCCAAAAAGTTTGACAATTCAATTCAAGCGACCTGGCAATGTTGCCAATAGAAAATGTAGGCCTTCATGCCAAAAAGTTTGACAATTCAATTCAAGCGACCTGGCAATGTTGTCAATAGAAAATGAACATGCCAAAAAAGTTTGACAATTCAATTCAAGCGACCTGGCAATGTTGCCAATAGAAAATGTAGGCCTTCATGCCAAAAAGTTTGACAATTCAATTCAAGCGACCTGGCAATGTTGTCAATAGAAAATGAACATGCCAAAAAGTTTGACAATTCAATTAAAGCGACCTGGCAATGTTGCCAATAGAAAATGTAGGCCTTCATGCCAAAAAGTTTGACAATTTAAAAGTGGTAGATATGTTTGCGCAAAGAGAAAGCGCGCAAACGAACATTTTAACTTTTAGGATTCTTCTTCTAAGACTTACGTAGACTTGACACTTTTCAAGTTTTATTAGCTGACCTTATTTATGTTGTATAAAACAGCGTTTTCTGCACAGTGTTCTGTTCAAATTCGTTATTGGCTTGCTTTTTGGTCTAAATTGAGTCAATTAAACTTGAAAAGTTAATTAAAATCGCTTTTTATTTAAAAGTAAACGAATGGATTAAGCCCGAACGGGGCGTCGTAGATTAGCGACTGTATTCTGAGCACGAAGAACTAGGCTACTTTCGCAATAAGCCGGGATGACATGAACATAGGAGGCTGCAGAGAGACATTGAAAGCGACCGACGTCGAGAGAAAAACGCGCGCGAGAGAGACAATGCAGATAATTATTTCAAGGATTGCTTAGAGCTGGAGCTCAGTGATGGACATACGGCAAGGTAAATGGTATGCAGTGGTTGTACGCCAGAAGATTTAATCTTTCCTGGCTGTATATTGGCGTGCATCCCAGTATCCGTATAATCGTTTGTTCGTTTCTACTGCATGTGGGTCAAATCCTCCGACCCATCAGCTGACCTAGATAAACGCAACACATGCATACGTCTGTGGCCCTGTTTATCATGTATCATGAAGCATCCATCATTGGACCTACAGACTGTATTACGCCAAGACCCACAGGTTTCTTCAGTTTGAAAAAAGTTTTAGACATTTCTGGGCCAGGGCCCATACCATTGAACCGGGCCCCGGGGCAACAACCCCCCTTACCCCTCTCATCGACCCTGAATGGGCGGTGTAGATCGGGGCAAGCTAATAGAATCGGGTGCTGTAGAATATAGTGTGTAAGTTTACTGGCGTCGTGAGTGTCGGTTAGGGTCAGGTTAGGCGTCGTGCTGGTCGGTTAGGGTCAGGGTTAGTGTCGTCATTAGAAAACCTGGTACCGTCCGGCGTTCGTGCAGCATGCCCAAAGATACTATATATAAAATCCGTCAGCCCCGATACTATAAGTTTGCCTAGATCGGCCAACTCCTGGTATTAAAAACTGCAAGATCTAAAATTCGACAAGTGAGTATCTAGACTTATAATTATAATACGTGGACCTTATGTAAGTTTCAATGCAGGCAAGTAAGATAACTAGATATCCAAATTTCGTGAGACTTTGTGCAATACAATGATATCTATGTTTATGGCTTATTTAAGCATGTTATAGTGACTAAGGGCGAGATAACTGTCCAAATAAGATTTTTTTAAACTTATTCATTAGCCACAAAAAATATTAAATGGCGAGTCTACATTAGACAATCCTGCAAAAATAGCCATTCTATTTGATATCATGTAAGATAGCAGCAGCATCGAAAGCCTTTGAACAGATCCTCGGAGTTAAATTGCAGAAACATGGGTTACCAAACAAAATCAAATTTGATCGAGGCTGGAGTAAATTCTTCGGATTAACATTAAATTATACTTAGTGTGCAGTTTCAAAGTGCCTCATTACATGCAATCAATTTACCCACTGACATCAATAGGCCTACTCCTGATATATACAATTAATACAACCAAAGAACTTACGAACGACGAGTAATTTGGCTCCCGTTCTGTTTGTACTGTTGGCACATTGCCCGATGTACAACCCAGCTGTTGATATTGGATTTCCATTTGTAGTCGCGTTCTTGATAACTAGCCCGGTCTGGTTAACGTCGTAGAGACCAGTCAACGCGGGATTTCTATTACCGTTGAAGTTGCTGATAGGGTAAGTTGTTATCTCATCTGAAGTTGATCTAACTGACCATTTTACGTTGTTTGGATCAGTTGATAGATTCATTATGATATTCTGTTGTCCCTCGTAAACAGCAATATTTCTCAGATTCTGCAGACATTGATAACCTAAAATAAAAAAAATCCATTAGGTTAATAGGCCCTATTCCTTATTGTCTGTGATTGCACATCAGGTTCAGTGTTAGTGTTTTGCTGTCGCGCAGTGCTACAATCACTTTAATGCGAACTGGCTATAACAGATCCTTAGCATATCTTGCTGACAGCGTAATTAGAAATGTATACAGTATACTTGCATTAATGTACCAATGATAGCAATTAAGCCTACGCATGCATGTATGTAGAACATATGACTTTACGCATTTGCACATGTATGTGTGTGAATGTACATTTGCAAATGAATGTACATATGTACGTATGTACATACAAGAACTTGTAGGGATCTTGACAAGTTAACAATCATTGCATATCGAAGATGCATCATCAAACTAGGTAAATTGACAGAACTTCTAACGAAACCTGCTTAAATTTTGTCCTTGAAACATAATGACTAGGGTGAAGTGAAAAAACCGATTATTAGAAATTCGAAAAGTAATAGCGACCAAAAGTTGCCTCAGGGTATGGGGTCAAAAATGTCGAAAACTATATTAAAATATTAATGTCTTCCGCCCTCACCAGAGGGCCAAAGTTACGAATAATAGCTTTTTTCGAGAAAATTGCAGGTTTTCTTGTAAAATATTTTTATGGAAAACTAATTAAATGTAAGTCAATATGCCGTTGGATAGAGCTCTTAATACTGAATAAAATGATGTATTAATTTTCAGAATATGCCCATATTTGTAGAAGTTACTGACTTTTTACCATATCCTCTGGTTCGCAACATGTCGCTAAGTCTGAAAATGGTTAAACACTAATAACTTTTCTATCCTTCCAGATATTTCAACCGATAGTATGTCATTCGATTCACCTCTGAACGGCCTTTCTAACGATACATTGTGATGCGGAATTGTTTAACAGTACACATTTGTTTAAAAAATTTACAGTTTTTTTCCAATTTTTCATTGAATCTGTTGTCATTTCAGCTGAATGCGCACTTTGTCCGATGAATTGAGCGCTAAGAACATTCCATTTTGATCGTGAATAATTGCGAAATATTAAGGCATAAAAGCTATAATGCCTACTCGTTCTAAAACATTGTTTTCGAAGTTCGGACAAAGACAAGAACTACGGCAGACTGTTCTATCCCATATGAGAAATGCGTCTCTGTTGAACTGGTCCACTACCTTGATCTTCACTCTCTAAATGCCTCCTCTTTAGTCTGGCTTTAAGAAATTCCACTCGACGGAATCTCTTATGGTGAGTCTTCTGCCAGATATACTTGATGATGTGGACCGTAGCCATGTAATTCTACTCTCCTTCTATGACATTAGTGTCTCGTGTGACACTGCTGATCACACCATCCTCTTAGACCTGCTGTCTAAGTCGTTTGGGATTGTTGACTCTGCTCTTCTTTGGTTCCATTCATTCCTTACCTTCAGGCCCTGTCGTCACAGCCGCTGCTATGGTTGAACGTATTCTAGAGGATTCAGCTGCTCTTGATCGATGGTCATCCGCTAATCGTCTTTGTCTAAACCAAAGCTTGGCACGGCTACCTATAGCCAAATGTACTTTGGCTATAGGTAGCCGTGCCAAGCTTGTCGAGATTGACTGAAGTACAATAGTCCTTGAGATAGTGACAGAGACAGGACAGGATCGAGAATTGATCCAAGATCACGGGTCATTAGCATATTGGTGGAAGAAACATTGAGTGGACCAAGAACCCCGGCTAGATCCGAGGTATCTTGTATACAAGATAAATAGAAGAGGAACAAGGGCAGAGTCCTGGGGTAAGCCATAAGATAAGTGGACACAGGGAAAGCAGGTAGGATCGAAAACTACAGAACAGTGCGATTGGATTGGATCCACAGTTTAACGGCAGCTTATGACAACATAGGCCGGTGCCGCCGACAAAGATTATTTTTGGCATATTACAGCTCGATCTGTGAGGAATGAATGCCACAAGATAAGTGGACACAGGGAGAGAAGGTAGGGTCGAAAACTACAGAACAGTGCGATCCGTGAGGAATGAATGGAACCAAAGAAGAGCAGATTCAACAACCCAGACGACCGAGACAGCAGGTCTAAAAGGATGGTATGATCGACAGTGTCAAAAGCGGCACTAATGTCATAAAGGGAGTGTAGAATGATATGGCTACGGCCAAGATCATATAGTATATCTGCTACAAGACTCACCATAAGAGATTCCGTCGAATGGAATTTCCTAAATCCAGACTGAAAAGGAGGCATTAGAGAGTGAAGATCAAGGTAGTGGACCAGTACAACAGAGACACATTTCTCATAATATTATGGGAGTAGAACAGTCTGCCGTAGTTCCTGTCTTTGTCCGAACTTCGAAAACAATGTTTTAGAACTAGTAGGCATTGTAGCTTTTATGCTTCAACATTTCGCAATTCTTCACGATCAAAATGGAATGTTCTTAGCGCTCAATTCATCGAACAAAGCTGAAATGACAACAGATTCAATGAAAAATTGCAAATAAAAACTGTAAAAAATTTAAAACAAATGTGTTCTGTTAAAAAATTACGCATCACAATGTACCATTAGAAAGGCGGTTCAGAGCTGAATCGAATGACATACTATGGGTTTAAATATATCGAAGGATAAAAAGTTATTAGTGTTTAACCGTTTTCAGACTTAGCGACATGTCGCGAACCAGAGGAAATGGTAAAAGGTTAATAACTTCTACAAATATGAACACTTTATTACGCCACAGAGGCAGAACAACAACTAAACGATACATAAATGAGAAAAAGAAAAGAAACATAGAGCATTAATTATAGTCCACAAAGCATCAATTATAGACCACAAAAGCTCAGCTCTGTGTACAGTGTACACAAGTCATCAAACCTATTATACAATTGTGTAATGGCATCATGTTTCTTCACGAATATCAAGCCAAGGCAATCATCATTATGGAAATATGGGCATATTCTGAAAATTAATACATCGTTTTATTCAGTAATAAGAGCTTTATCCAAAGGTATATTGAATGACATTTAATTACTTTTTCATTAAAATATTTTACAAGAACACCTGTAATTTTCTCGAAAAAAAGCTTATTTTTCGTAACTTCGGCCCTCTGGTGGGGGCGAAAGACATTAATATTTTAAAAAACCTTTCGAAATTTTTTGACCCCATACCATAAGGCAACTTTTGGTTGCTATTACTTTTCGAATTTCTAATTTTCGGTTTTTTCACTCCACCCTAATAATGACGCTATATAAAAATATCAAGCAAAATAACTATGAAACGCCATACAATGATGCATCGTCGTAAATACCCGGAGGTGATGTTGTCATCGTTGCATAAGGAGTAGACGACGCCGTTGACGTCGTAGATAGCAGTGGCCGTTCAGTAGTAGGCGAACCCGTTACAGGAGCAGTGGCCAACGGAGGACGATTGCTTGTTTCCGGTGGAGAGGTTCCGGTTGTCTGTGGTGGAGAAGAGAAGATGCTGTCTGTGGAGGTGATGATGCTGTCTGTGGTGGCGATGATGCTGTCTTTGGTGGAGAAGATGCCGTCTGTGGTGGAGAAGATGCTGTCTGTGGTGGAGAAGATGCTGTCTGTGGTGGAGTGATGCTGTCTGTGGTGGTGATGATGCTGTCTGTGGTGGTGATGATGCTGTCTGTGGTGGAGAAGATGCTGTCTGTGGTGGAGTTGATGCTGTCTGTGGTGGCTGTCTGTCTGTGGTGGAGTTGATGCTGTCTGTGGTGGTGATGATGCTGTCTGTGGTGGAGTTGAGGCTGTCTGTGGTGGTGATGATGCTGTCTGTGGTGGAGTTGAGGCTGTCTGTGGTGGAGTTGATGCTGTCTGTGGTGGTGATGATGCTGTCTGTGGTGAGTTGATGCTGTCTGTGGTGAAGTTGAGGCTGTCTGTGGTGGAGAAGATGCTGTCTGTGGTGGAGAAGATGCTGTCTGTGGTGGAGTTGAGGCTGTCTGTGGTGGTGATGATGCTGTCTGTGGTGAAGTTGAGGCTGTCTGTGGTGGAGTTGATGCTGTCTGTGGTGGTGATGATGCTGTCTGATGCTGTCTGTGGTGGTGAGTTGAGGCTGTCTGTGGTGGAGAAGATGCTGTCTGTGGTGGTGATGATGCTGTCTGTGGTGGTGATGATGATGTCTGTGGTGGAGTTGATGCTGTCTGTGGTGGAGTTGATGCTGTCTGTGGTGGTGATGATGCTGTCTGTGGTGGAGATGATGCTGTCTGTGGTGGAGTTGATGCTGTCTGTGGTGGAGATGATGCTGTCTGTGGTGGAGATGATGCTGTCTGTGGTGGAGAAGATGCTGTCTGTGGTGGAGTTGATGCTGTCTGTGGTGGTGATGATGCTGTCTGTGGTGGATGCTGTCTGTGGTGGTGTTGATGCTGTCTGTGGTGGTGATGATGCTGTCTGTGGTGGTGATGATGCTGTCTGTGGTGGTGATGATGCTGTCTGTGGTGGATGATGCTGTCTGTGGTGGTGATGCTGTCTGTGGTGGAGAAGATGCTGTCTGTGGTGGAGAAGATGCTGTCTGTGGTGGAGTTGATGCTGTCTGTGGTGGTGATGATGCTGTCTGTGGTGGAGAAGATGCTGTCTGTGGTGGAGAAGATGCTGTCTGTGGTGGAGTTGATGCTGTCTGTGGTGGTGATGATGCTGTCTGTGGTGGAGAAGATGCTGTCTGTGGTGGAGAAGATGCTGTCTGTGGTGGAGTTGATGCTGTCTGTGGTGGATGAAGTGGTGGATGCTGTCTGTGGTGGTGATGATGCTGTCTGTGGTGATGATGCTGTCTGTGGTGGTGATGATGCTGTCTGTGGTGTGGTGATGTCTGTGGTGGCGATGATGCTGTCTGTGGTGGAGAAGATGCTGTCTGTGGTGGAGAAGATGCTGTCTGTGGTGGAGTTGATGTGGTGGGAGATGATGCTGTCTGTGGTGGAGTTGAGGCTGTCTGTGGTGGAGTTGATGCTGTCTGTGGTGGTGATGATGCTGTCTGTCTGTGGTCTGTGGTGGTGGCGATGATGCTGTCTTTGGTGGAGAAGATGTCTGTGGTGGAGAAGATGCTGTCTGTGGTGGAGTTGATGCTGTCTGTGGTGATGATGCTGTCTGTGGTGGAGATGATGCTGAGAAGATGCTGTCTGATGCTGTCTGTGGTGGAGTTGATGCTGTCTGTGGTGGAGATGATGCTGTCTGTGGTGGAGATGATGCTGTCTGTGGTGGAGTTGATGCTGTCTGTGGTGGAGTTGATGCTGTCTGTGGTGGAGAAGATGCTGTCTGTGGTGGAGAAGATGCTGTCTGTGGTGGAGAAGATGATGCTGTCTGTGTCTGTGGTGGTGATGATGCTGTCTGTGGTGGATGATGATGCTGTCTGTGGTGGTGATGATGCTGTCTCTGTGGTGGTGATGTCTGTGGTGGTGATGATGCTGTCTGTGGTGGAGTTGAGGCTGTCTGTGGTGGAGAAGATGCTGTCTGCTGTCTGTGGTGGAGAAGATGCTGTCTGTGGTGGAGAAGATGCTGTCTGTGGTGGAGAAGATGCTGTCTGTGGTGGTGATGATGCTGTCTGTGGTGGTGATGATGCTGTCTGTGGTCTGATGCTGTCTGTGGTGGAGTTGAGGCTGTCTGTGGTGAAGATGCTGTCTGTGGTGGAGAAGATGCTGTCTGTGGTGGCGATGATGCTGTCTGTGGTGGTGATGATGCTGTCTGTGGTGGTGATGATGCTGTCTGTGGTGGCAATGATGCTGTCTGTGGTGGAGTTGAGGCTGTCTGTGGTGAAGATGCTGTCTGTGGTGGAGAAGATGCTGTCTGTGGTGGAGAAGATGCTGTCTGTGGTGGAGATGATGCTGTCTGTGGTGGTGATGATGCTGTCTGTGGTGGAGTTGAGGCTGTCTGTGGTGGAGAAGATGCTGTCTGTGGTGGAGAAGATGCTGTCTGTGGTGGAGAAGATGCTGTCTGTGGTGGTGGTGATGCTGTCTGTGGTGGAGAAGATGCTGTCTGTGGTGGAGAAGATGCTGTCTGTGGTGGAGAAGATGCTGTCTGTGGTGGAGAAGATGCTGTCTGTGGTGGAGAAGATGCTGTCTGTGGTGGTGATGATGCTGTCTGTGGTGGTGAAGATGCTGTCTGTGGTGGTGATGATGCTGTCTGTGGTGGAGGTTTTGTAGTCGTTATCGGTGGCAGAGTAGCTGTCGTTGATGTTTTTGTAGTCGTTATCGGTTGCAGAGTAGCTGTCGTTTGAGGTGGAATACGAGTGGTTGTGCCGACTGTTGTTCTGAGACCGCATACTAAAACAAATGGTACTCCATTTAGTATACCACCATCGAGTATAAAATATTTTCTGGAATATTCCTGTTTAAAGTGAAAAATTTAATATGTTTGCATGTGGTGAGTATAACCATGTTTCCTCTTTGGGGTTTGCCATTTATTTGTATGCTGATAATCATAATATTCAGGCATACATTCGTGACCAACTAGGTGAATCACCTAGTTGATAAAACATTTTAAACACCAAAGTCGCTATCCGGGAATGAATGTCGTCTAATTCCACCCAGTTAAATTCTCTAAAAACCCAACTGAACTCCTTGGTAGATGCTGGCAGTCCTAAAGATACACTGTGTCCGGATGAAAAGTAGAACACAACAAAAAGTGTCATAACTCGGTCAAAACTATCAGTATTTACCTGAAATTTTAAACACAACAACAGTGACCATATCTACACGAGATCCTAAAGCCGTTTGGAAATGTTCGTGAATTTCTCATATTTATGAGCGTTTGCAATGGAGCACTGACAAATTAAAGTTTCCAACATGGGCCCTTACTTACGCAGACGCTGTGACGTCGTCATCGATGAAATACGTCACTTGTTTTGGTCTAAGCACAACAAAAATGGCGTTTACAGAAGAAGATAAAATTTTAATTAAAGTACTGCGGCAAGAACATGGTTATGGAGCGAGAAGGTTTCTGAATGAATTTTCGAATAAAGGTTGGTGTCTTTCGTCTGTGAGTAAGCTATTGAAGAAGATCGATGAAACCGGCACAGTGAAGCGAAAACCTGGCAGTGGCCAAAAACGCACGACACGCACTGTTGAAAACGTCGAGTTGGTTGAAAGGCTGGCATTAAGCCAAGAAGATGCACCGGGAACCCATAGAACGGTGCGTCAGATTGCGAGGGATATTGGGATTCCGAAGACCGCAGTACACGAAATCGTTGCCAAGGACTTGAAGCTGGTTTGTTTTAAGAAGAGGCGAGCGCAAGATCTAACACCAAGAAACAAACTGACACGTCTTGTACGCGTCAAGCAGCTGCTGAAGAAATACCCTGAGCACACAGTCCCATTCATATGGTTTACGGACGAAAAAGTTTTTACCGTCGCTCCTCCTGTCAACCTCCAGAATGATCGCGTTTATGCGGCGGCTGGGACGCGCAAGAAACACGTGCCTGCTGAACGTCTCCTCAAAACACGTTCACACTTTTCAAAGTCACTAATGGTCTCAGTCGGTGTGTCAACCCTGGGGTGCACTCATTTGATCTTTGTTGAGCCGGGTGTGAAGGTAAATGGAGCGTACTATCGCGATGTGCTGCTCACTCAACATCTGCTACCTGCTATCAAGCAGGTTTCTGGCGGCTACTTCACATTCCAACAAGACAGTGCCCCTGCGCATCGAGCACGTGAGACCATTGCTCTGCTGTCCCGGGAGACACCCGACTTCATATCACCGCAGATGTGGCCACCCAACAGTCCAGACCTCAATCCAGTTGACTACCAAATCTGGAGTGTACTGCAGGAGCGCGTTTATCGTTCCCGTATTCGTGACGTCGATCATCTAAGGGCGCGTCTGGTTGAGGAGTGGCAGCTGTTTGACCACGCGATCATCGACCGGGCCATCAAACAGTGGCGTCCACGTCTACGGTCATGTGTCCGTGAACGAGGAGGACATTTTGAACACCAGCTGTAGCTGAACTTCACTTTCTTATGTAATATGTAAGGGCCCATGTTGGAAACTTTAATTTGTCAGTGCTCCATTGCAAACGCTCATAAATATGATAAATTCACGAACATTTCCAAACGGCTTTAGGATCTCGTGTAGATATGGTCACTGTTGTTGTGTTTAAAATTTCAGGTAAATACTGATAGTTTTGACCGAGTTATGACACTTTTTGTTGTGTTCTACTTTTCATCCGGACACAGTGTAGAATGTTTTACATCATTTGAAGCTCCGCTTTCCCGAAGCATACTTTTCTGATACTATGCTTGACCTTTAAAGTCAGCTCTAAAGTCACATCCTGGATCTTCCCTGAGCATGCGAAGACAATACGTGGAGCATGTTTATTTTAAAAAATTTCGTTGTTTAAATTCCATCTATGTATATAACCATCTTTTCTGTAAGCCGACTTCACGCAGTTTTTAAAGCTTCAGATCCTTTAATCTATAGTGACGTAACACAACTACAGTAGCCTATGAATGCGTTGGCTGTCCATGATTCTCTTGAGAGCTCTGTATTTAAGAATCATCTGTTAGTACTGGTGGATCTCTTCGCTGTACAGCACAAGGTCGTCTGGTTTTACTTCAGTCTCGTACTTCTGCAATGCAACATGATAACTTCGCCCTGGTTGGCCCTTCACTCTGGAACATACAGCCATGCGACCTGCGATATGAGCTCTTCACTGTCTTTGCCTCTGTTTCGCCAGCGAATGGAGATTCGGATATTCTTCTTCTGTTATCAGATCGGAACAGTGCCCTATTAAAGCACAAGCCAACTAAGCCATGGCTTAGGGCCCCACAAGTTCCACAACGCTTTTGAGGGCCCCAAAATATGGAGAAATCAAATCAAATTGTTTTAGAAAATTCCTAATTTTGTATAATTTTAAATAATTTAGCACTTTACCCTGAAAGGTTTTTTCAGCGCAAGTAAGTTTTAGTTACTATTAACTTACTGAATGCTGACCGTTGTCAGTAGTCACAGAATAACACTCGCAGTCTGTACAGCCTACTGGCGCCCCTAGCGACCGACGCAGACGTCAAAGGTTCAAAGCCGAAACTCTAATATTTCAAGGAAGAAGTTTTTAAACGTTTTTTTCGATATTCGTAATTGTTCTCATTTCACAAAATAATTACGCTATTACCTTGTAAATTAATTAGTCTATTCAGTTCCATTTAAGTAATAAGTTATAATTTCCACTTTATGAGCTGTAAGTGTAGCCTGCAGTTGGATCTGGTATTACCGTACTGGTAATAACCGGTAATATCCAGTTACAGCACATCCTAGTACACTTGCATTAGTAACATCTTGAGTTGACTAAAGTGTAAGTTGCGGAACCTAAATTAATAAATTAATTTTAAACTGATGATTGTAAAATACTTACAAAAATGATAAAAACGGATTAGCTAACGGGTACGCTTGCAATGCATGCATTATTATTTAGCCTATAATTATTTCATTAGAAAAAACATTGCTTATTTTATACGTTTAGAACTATGTATTCAGACCCCGTACTTTGGCATTTGGTTTTGCTTTTCGGTTAGGGTCAGGGACCCAGATGTCTTAACCCGGTGTCATGAAATAGAGTATCCCCTATACATGAGTATTCCCCTTAGCTTTGGTCCATGCATTGATCTGTTCCTGGATTGATTATGGGAATGCGGTGTACATTGGTCTCTCCTCTACAAATACATCTAAACTTCAGTCCATTCTAAACGCTGCCGCCCGCCTCATAGGGGCATTGCAAAGTTTGACCATATCTCCTATTTTATCCGTGACTCCCTTCATTGGCTCCCCATCCGCCAGCGCATCCATCCATTTCAAGGTCTGTTCCATCATGCGAAGCTGTCTTGCTGGGTCTGCTCCTCACTATCTTAGGGCCTTTTGTACCCCAGTATCTTCTCTGCACAGTCGTTCCTCCCTTCGGTCCTCGGCCCGTGGTTACTTGGTTGTCCCGCGGTTGCGTACTTCTACGGCCCAGTCTAGGAGTTTCGCTATTGTTGGTCCCAATAGCTGGAACCAGTTACCACAGTCCCTCAGGACTGACCTTTTTCTATTTCTTTTGACCAGTTCCGCAAGCGCCTGAAAACCTCTCTTTACCAGTGAAGAGACTGGCTCGGGTCGGGAGCGCCTCTGTTTTGAGTGGCGCTTTATAAATGCTTGGTTACGATTACGATTACGATTAGCAAAATGGAGTATTCGGTTTAGTTTGCATTTCTGGCGGTTTCTAAGTGTGTTCAGATTGGATTTATTGTACACATAACATTTTTAAATTGTGTATCTTTAGTTTATAAGTGGACCTGAAATCAATTTACTTCGTTTTTGGTTATTTTGACTGGATTTTCGGCGAGGCTATCGTGACGCGTATGACGATGGGGGATAGAATGGTTTATCCCGTCGGATACTCTAAACCGGTTTATTCCATCCGGGGGGATAAATTCTTAAATCCCCCCGGATAGTCTTAGGATGGATACTCTATTTCGTGATACCGGATCTTGGCTTAGGGCCCCCGGAAGTCTTAATCCGGCTCTTGGCTTAGGGCCCCCGGATGTCTTAATCCGGCCCTGGGTCGGAAGCGCCTCCAGGTAGTTTCCCTAGAGTGGTGCTACATAAGAATGTATATACAATGACAATTGCCATTATCATCATCATATCAGCTTAACACGAATAAATTTATTCCTATGCTATGAATGCGCTTCCTCTGTTATAGTTAACATCCTTGTTTGTCGTAGGTTTCTGCAACAGACTGTAAAAACTGACCTGCTACTGAGCAAGATGCGCTGAACTCCGGTGCATTCGTTGCGATGAATGGATACTCAATATCAACCGGTGCATTAAAAGTAACTGTGCATGTAAAGTTTGCAGGAGCGCTGTTGTCCACTGTAATCGTTGATGTAGATTTGAACACATAGTAGTCTTTCCTCGTTCTCGGAGGAGTTTCCGTAGCGTAAGAGACGTTATCCATAGTCCAAGTCATATTAGCATACATGGGTTGCAGAGTGAAATCGGCATCTTCGATGGTGCATGATAGTTGGACAGAGTCTGGTGAAGTAGCATTACATGAGCATACTGGAGGTCCAACTGTCAAAGCAAAACAAGAGATTCAGCAATAATTTATTTTAGTAAAGTTCTTGGAAATAACCGAAAGTCTCAATTTTCGAAAGGGTTTCATGTAAGTCTGTTTTGAGATATTTTTCATTAAAAGCAACCTCCTGTTCAGTTGAGTACCAAGAGATTTGCACACATAATATTTGATGCATTGCTACGTTTGCTCAGTGCAATATGGCCTATTAAACGTAAAGCATAAGCTGGAACGGTTCTGAAGTTGTGGGAAACTACAGTTACAGATTTCTTCCAGACAGTTCTGGTTAAACCTCTGACGAAGACGCAGTGTATACATCAGGGTCAGCATCGATAAGCCTCGAGATTGAAGATAAGCGGCTAAGTCGTCGTTAGGGAAGTACTAAGTAGGCATGCTGCTGAGTGGTGAACTATCCATGGCTGACCAAGTGAACTCTCTACGCAGGTTCTATCATTATCAACTGCGTCAGATAGGGTCATACAGGGAAATCTGTCTCCACTGCATCGAAGTCAAGACGACCCTATTCTCGTTCTGTCTATCTCGGCAGCTCAGTCCGCCCAGCTGAGCCATTCCTGGCTAGCGATGCTGCAACACACTTTGTTTCTGTCTTGGTTGTAATTCTGCTACTCTCCACTTCCTTCCACTAGACCTCTGTATCTCGTTACCTTGTCTTTTCTCTCTGTTAATTCATCAGGTTAATTCATACATCTCTACACTTCTTTCAATATATAGGATTTTATTTGATATCCAGCGGCTGGTGATATTTAGCTTGGTTATTGTATATAAGCTTAGCTTTTTCTTCTGTCTAATCTCGCTTTCCTTCTGACTAAATCCTTCTGCACTGTTGCTATCTCTTTCTAATTTCTTTCTGCATTGTCGGTTATGATTATCATTATTTTTCATTAAATGGCTTCTTCAGTCTTAATTAAACCTGCATCACCGTCCCTATACGAATCTCCTTAATCTAGTACCTCTTATAATTACATGACTGTATAATTGTAGGCCTTTAATATTTATAATACTTTTTTCTTCTCTCTCACACAATATACATAGATACATGGAAACAAACATACATGTAATCATAAATGCATACATAGTAAGTTGGTTTAAGACAAAACACGCATTAAAAAAGTATCTCATTTTCCTAATTCCAGTAGTCTTACTTGCGACATACCTTGTTATAGTTTAACACACACTTCGAATAAATAAAATACTCACCAACGACAAGCAGTTTGGCTCCTGTCTTGTTGGTACTGTTCGCACACTGTGCGATGTACAGCCCAGCAGTTGAAATGGGACCTCCAGTTGGATACGCTGTGGCGACACGTACATATAGACCACTTCGATTCGAATAGAAGAGTCCAGGGGCATCCTCGGGATTTAAAGAAGTAAACTCGTCAGAAGTTGGGATAAATGTATACTGTACATTCCGAGGGTCACCGGTTACATTCATTAGAGTGTTCTGGTCGCCTTCGTAGACGGCGATATTCTTCAGATTCGGCAAGCACTCCGTATCTTAAAAAAGACAGCAATTTCATAATGAATGATCAGAACACCATCAAGAAAACACAGGTGTTGAGTCTTTTTGCGGTTTATTATTAAGAATAGTGGCAGCTTCAGTAAAATGCGATTCATTTAAACGAGGTTAGCGGGTCAGCCCAAATTAGTGTTAAGTGCTGGTGACATCAATTTTTCAATCAATTTCGTTTATTCACAACACCAAGACGACAGGTGCAACTTGTTAAATTCAGGTACTCCATTATTATGCCCACATACATACGTATCCACATGCATAATAATGCGGGTATGTGTGTCTATTCATGTATGGATGCCTATAGAAGTATACATGCAAGTGTAGGTGATAGAGTTGCAACGGATGTTGTATTACAGCCTGTGAGAAGGTGGTCGGCTGGCTGAGTGTCGAACGCCTCCTAGGGGAAGGCACTATCGACTGAAGCCGCGACCAGTAGGCCTATAGTTGAACAAAGACTCAGCTCATTAATTACAGAGATGTTTATTTATATACTAACTATTAACTCCTCGTCTATCTCTTTGTATCTGGTATGCTCTTAATCATCGCTTTTTTATAATGCTTCAAGAGACGTCGGAATGTCTACATTCTAGAAGAAGAGCAGTCCCCTAAGCCTTCCAGGAGAGGACGCCATTGGTATGAAATGTTAGCTACGTCATTTTCTTAGCCTCTGCCATCACTCTCGTTGTTTCACCTTCCGATGGACAGTGTAAGACAGCGTGCTTGGAATAACTTAGCAGTCTTTAGAGAGACTGAGAAAGCCTATATATATAAATTATGATATAATATACGTATGATATAAAATTATTATATTGGTTCATTGGTAGAAAACAGGTAGCTCTCTGACTAAGCCAAGCAGGAAATTCATGACCTTGTTTGAGTCTGACAAGAGCGTAAGATTCCGGTGGCTAAGCTAGCAACACACCCGGACCAAGTCTCTGCCGCTGCTAAACGCCCCTCCCCTCCCCTCTAGTCCCCGGCGCCGCCGCCATCCGCCGCCGCCGCCAGTCGCTAAGCCTTCAAGTCGAAGTCAGTCGCTAACGCTATCGACTGGACCAAGTCACCGCCGCCGCCGCCGCTAAGCCCTCAAGTCGAAGTCAGTCGCTAAGCTATCGACTGCTATCGACTTTGTCCACTTAACATATCAGCAGTTATTTATTTGCTACCTTACTGCCTACCTAGTACTACTTACTTACTTTACTAGATATACATTAACTTCCAAGGGGTCCATATTTAGACTTACTATCAGCCATCGAAGCCTAATACACGTCGATGCTGTAAACAGTCAGCTTTTCTGTCACGTTATCTAACGTGGCGCACTTCTTTAATTGAAAATGGCATCTCTTCGAAGCAAATGTTGCATTGAAAATACGCTGGTTTCAGTGTCTTTAAACACGGTACAACTAAGATGATTCCGGAAAAATTGATAATAATTATATGTTTGTGAAATTACGGAAAATAGACGTCCATTTGCCCTTTCGAGAGAAATCCGGTTTTTGGGTCCATTTTGGCGAACTACTGGTAAGTCTGGGTGAGACATACATGTACCTACAATAGGCGTAGGGCCTACTAACATAGGCAGACTTGAATGCTGTATGCTTTAGTTTCTTATCTGATTTAAATGTAACGCTATAATGGTTTGATAATTTTGACTTGGTTGGTGTGTAGGCCAATACTTGCTATTAATTTAGATGTACCACCGCTTTATTTGACCACAAACCATGACGTGCAGCGAAACGTGACTTTACAGTACGCCGTAAAATGCATTTCATTGTTAGGTAACTAATAGAGGTACCCGAGAAGTCGATATCAAGTCGTTAAGTCAGTCGATAAGCCTAAGCGACTTAGTCAGTCGATAAAGCAACTGACTTGGTCAAGTCAGTCGCTAAGTCAGTCGCTAACTCTCCAAGTCAGTCGCTAACGCTTCTGTTAGCGACTCCGGGGAATACTCCCCTCCCTTTCCTATCATTTCATTTTCTCTGGTGATTTATTCTGATATTGATTGACTAAAAACAACATTCATTCTTAACGTGCTTATAACCCCGTCTGTCATAGAGCGGTGTGTCTACCTCTTTCCTACCAACGAACCAATTATAATATTATTATATACATATATAATTATATATCATATATATAAAATTTTTATAAATAATATAATATATAAAATTTACTGGCTTTCTCCTTCTCTACAGAGACTCTTAAGCTATTCCAAGCATATGTTCCACACGTCACATGTATGCATGGATGCAAGTAGGCCCTATGTATACTTGTATTAATGTACCAATGATTGCACCTAAGACTACGCATGCATGTATGTAGAACATATGACTTTATGCATTTGCACATTTGTGCATGTACATTTGCAAATGAATGTACATATGTACGTATGTACATACAAGAACATGTAGGAATCTTGACCAGTTAACAATAATCGCATATCCTTCATTACTTACTACCTCTGTCCTGTAAATATACTGGTCACGATTTGCGCCCACGCTCACATAACCGTGCTCTTTCTATATTTTATTCCCTCACCAGGCGCGGTTTCCTGGCTAGGATGTTGTATAGCTAGGCCATAGTGTTTTTTAGTTTACTATTTACTAACTTTTCCGCTACTTTTGATAGCTTTGTATAACTTCGTATGTACAGCGCGGTGCGTTTGCATGCGTTTAATAAAGAACACACTTACTTACTTACTTACTTACATCGAAGATGAATCATCAAACTAGGTAAATTGACAGAACTTCTCCTAACGAAACCTGCTCAAATTTTGTCCTTGAAACATAATGACGCCATATAAAAATAACTGTCAAAATAGCTATGAAAGGTCATACAATGATGCATCGTCGTAAATACCCGGAGGTGATGTTGTCATCGTTGCATAAGGAGTAGACGACGCCGTTGACGTCGTAGATAGCAGTGGCCGTTCAGTAGTAGGTGAACCCGTTACAGGAGCAGTGGCCAACGGAGGACGATTGCTTGTTTCCGGTGGAGAGGTTCCGGCTGTTTCTGGACGAGAAGATCCTGTCTGTGGTGGAGAAGATGCTGTCTGTGGTGGTGATGATGCTGTCTGTGGTGGTGATGATGCTGTCTGTGGTGGAGAAGATGCTGTCTGTGGTGGAGTTGATGCTGTCTGTGGTGGTGATGATGCTGTCTGTGGTGAAGTTGATGCTGTCTGTGGTGGAGAAGATGCTGTCTGTGGTGGAGTTGATGCTGTCTGTGGTGGTGATGATGCTGTCTGTGGTGGAGTTGAGGCTGTCTGTGGTGGAGTTGAGGCTGTCTGTGGTGGAGTTGATGCTGTCTGTGGTGGTGATGATGCTGTCTGTGGTGGAGAAGATGCTGTCTGTGGTGGAGAAGATGCTGTCTGTGGTGGAGTTGAGGCTGTCTGTGGTGGAGAAGATGCTGTCTGTGGTGGAGTTGAGGCTGTCTGTGGTGGCGATGATGCTGTCTGTGGTGGAGAAGATGCTGTCTGTGGTGGTGATGATGCTGTCTGTGGTGGAGAAGATGCTGTCTGTGGTGGAGAAGATGCTGTCTGTGGTGGAGTTGATGCTGTCTGTGGTGGAGTTGATGCTGTCTGTGGTGGAGAAGATGCTGTCTGTGGTGGAGTTGATGCTGTCTGTGGTGGAGTTGATGCTGTCTGTGGTGGTGATGATGCTGTCTGTGGTGGAGAAGATGCTGTCTGTGGTGGTGAAGATGCTGTCTGTGGTGGAGTTGATGCTGTCTGTGGTGGAGTTGATGCTGTCTGTGGTGAGTTGATGCTGTCTGTGGTGGTGATGATGCTGTCTGTGGCGGAGAAGATGCTGTCTGTGGTGGAGAAGATGCTGTCTGTGGTGGCGATGATGCTGTCTGTGGTGGTGATGATGATGCTGTCTGTGGTGCAGTTGAGGCTGTCTGTGGTGGTGATGATGCTGTCTGTGGTGGAGAAGATGCTGTCTGTGGTGGAGAAGATGCTGTCTGTGGTGGAGTTGATGCTGTCTGTGGTGGAGAAGATGCTGTCTGTGGTGGAGATGATGCTGTCTGTGGTGGTGATGATGCTGTCTGTGGTGGTGATGATGCTGTCTGTGCTGTCTGTGGTGATGATGCTGTCTGTGGTGGAGTTGAGGCTGTCTGTGGTGGTGATGATGCTGTCTGTGGTGGAGTTGATGCTGTCTGTGGTGGTGATGATGCTGTCTGTGGTGGAGAAGATGCTGTCTGTGGTGGTGATGATGCTGTCTGTGGTGGAGAAGATGCTGTCTGTGGTGGAGAAGATGCTGTCTGTGGTGGAGATGATGCTGTCTGTGGTGGAGAAGATGCTGTCTGTGGTGGAGAAGATGCTGTCTGTGGTGGAGATGATGCTGTCTGTGGTGGAGAAGATGCTGTCTGTGGTGGAGTTGATGCTGTCTGTGGTGATGATGCTGTCTGTGGTGGAGATGATGCTGTCTGTGGTGGAGATGATGCTGTCTGTGGTGGAGAAGATGCTGTCTGTGGTGGAGTTGATGCTGTCTGTGGTGGAGTTGATGCTGTCTGTGGTGGAGAAGATGCTGTCTGTGGTGGTGGATGCTGTCTTTGGTGGTGAAGATGCTGTCTGTGGTGGTGATGATGCTGTCTGTGGTGGAGATGATGCTGTCTGTGGTGGAGATGATGCTGTCTGTGGTGGGATGATGATGCTGTCTGTGGTGGAGTTGATGCTGTCTGTGGTGGAGTGATGATGCTGTCTGTGGTGGAGAATGATGCTGTCTGTGGTGGAGATGATGCTGTCTGTGGTGATGCTGTCTGTGGTGGAGAAGATGCTGTCTGTGGTGGAGAAGATGCTGTCTGTGGTGGAGAAGATGCTGTCTGTGTGGAGTGGTGGAGTGGAGATGCTGTCTGTGGTGGTGATGATGCTGTCTGTGGTGGAGTTGATGCTGTCTGTGGTGGAGTTGATGCTGTCTGATGCTGTCTGTGGTGGAGTTGATGCTGTCTGTGGTGGTGATGATGCTGTCTGTGGTGAGAGATGATGCTGTCTGTGGTGGAGAAGATGCTGTCTGTGGTGGAGTTGAGGCTGTCTGTGGTGGAGTTGAGGCTGTCTGTGGTGGAGTTGAGGCTGTCTGTGGTGGAGTTGCTGTCTGTGGTGGCGATGATGCTGTCTGTGGTGGAGGAGATGATGCTGTCTGTGGTGGAGAAGATGCTGTCTGTGGTGGAGAAGATGCTGTCTGTGGTGGAGTTGATGCTGTCTGTGGTGGTGATGATGCTGTCTGTGGTGGAGTTGAGGCTGTCTGTGGTGGAGTTGAGGCTGTCTGTGGTGGAGTTGACGCTGTCTGTGGCGGAGTTGATGCTGTCTGTTGTGAAGACAATGCTGTCTGTGGTGGAGTTGACGCTGTCTGTGGTGGAGTTGATGCTGTCTGTGGTGGAGAAGATGCTGTCTGTGGTGGCGATGATGCTGTCTGTGGTGGTGATGATGATGCTGTCTGTGGTGCAGTTGAGGCTGTCTGTGGTGGTGATGATGCTGTCTGTGGTGGAGAAGATGCTGTCTGTGGTGGAGAAGATGCTGTCTGTGGTGGAGAAGATGCTGTCTGTGGTGGAGAAGATGCTGTCTGTGGTGGAGTTGATGCTGTCTGTGGTGGAGAAGATGCTGTCTGTGGTGGAGATGATGCTGTCTGTGGTGGAGTTGATGCTGTCTGTGGTGGAGTTGATGCTGTCTGTGGTGGTGATGATGCTGTCTGTGGTGGAGAAGATGCTGTCTGTTGTGAAGACAATGCTGTCTGTGGTGGAGTTGACGCTGTCTGTGGTGGAGTTGATGCTGTCTGTGGTGGAGAAGATGCTGTCTGTGGTGGCGATGATGCTGTCTGTGGTGGTGGTGATGATGATGCTGTCGGTGGTGCAGTTGAGGCTGTCTGTGGTGGAGAAGATGCTGTCTGTGGTGGAGAAGATGCTGTCTGTGGTGGTGATGATGCTGTCTGTGGTGGAGTTGATGCTGTCTGTGGTGGAGTTGATGCTGTCTGTGGTGGTGATGATGCTGTCTGTGGTGGAGAAGATGCTGTCTGTTGTGAAGACAATGCTGTCTGTGGTGGAGTTGATGCTGTCTGTGGTGGAGTTGAGGCTGTCTGTGGTGGAGAAGATGCTGTCTGTGGTGGAGAAGATGCTGTCTGTGGTGGTGATGATGCTGTCTGTGGTGGTGATGATGCTGTCTGTGGTGGTGATGATGCTGTCTGTGGTGAGTTGAGGCTGTCTGTGGTGAGATGCTGTCTGTGGTGGAGAAGATGCTGTCTGTGGTGGAGAAGATGCTGTCTGTGGTGGAGAAGATGCTGTCTGTGGTGGTGATGATGCTGTCTGTGGTGGTGATGATGCTGGCTGTGGTGGTGATGATGCTGTCTGTGGTGGTGATGATGCTGGCTGTGGTGGTGATGATGCTGTCTGTGGTTGAGTTGATGCTGTCGGTGGTGTTGAAGTTGCGGTCGGTGGTGGCGATGATGCTCTTTGAGGACCTAAAGACAATAACTGTCGTTTGTTACTGTTATAAATTCGAGGGCTGTGGTTACAACATTTCTTCAGGGCTTTATCTGTTCTAGAATAAAATTTATCTATCTTCATCTAACTCAAAACACAGCATAGCAATTCTTAATTAAAATCAGCATGCTTGTCCGCCGTACAGCGGTTGTGATTTAAACTATTACAACTGGCGCAGCTACAACGAGACGCGTGATAAGATAGTATGTGTATATTTCTGCAGGTATGTGTATGTGTGTAATATGTGTATGCATGCTTATTTCTGAACTATATGTGTTTATATATTGTGGCCAAAAGTTACTTTGCCTAGGTCTGCTTTTTTGGCGTTACTTCTTATTATATAGTATACCTTGCGTATGTAAGCTATTCAGAAATAATGAGGCTTGAGACTTTACTTCGTGCGAATAAAAGAGATCGACCTCTTGCTGGAACCGTTTTCCGCAGGAATTTCGTCTTGAGTTCATCTGCCTCTCTCTTTCTCGGCTTCGCAAAAGCCTGAAGACTATCTTTTTTTGTTAGTGATAGCACTGTGGAGGAGAAGATGGGTCTGGAGTGCCCCTGAATCTCCTAGTTCCGCTCTTTAAATGTTACATTGCATTTATAGTTACAAGTTACATTTAGGAAGCATTTGTAGTCGGTTCCATTCCTTGAGGGCAACAAAATCTAACCCACATGGAACAATATTTGGCTGAGCAGTGGCGATTCTTGGGTGATTGCGACCCTTGACATTGAAATATCCTTGGCATGTCACTTGTTGTTTGCTATGTTTTCTTGTGGAGAGCCCCTGTCGGCCCGATAAAGCAGGCAAACGAATCACCAAAATAAAAAGTATTTCTCTTGAATTGGGTTGGCTTTTTACTACTGGGCTATGTCTTCTCGCATGTAGCCCGTTTCGGTCCGAGCAAACAGGTTAAGGAATCACCAAAATAGAACAATGTTTGGCTGAGTAATGGGGGGGGGTAGTCCTTGAATTTTATCGTTAATATTGGAATATGTTAGATTTCTTGACCATAATTCTTATGCAAGGTGGACTTTATCGGCATCAGAGAACAGGTAAGAGAAGAGAATCACTTAAATACTGAAATTGACTGAGGTATGGCCATTTTCGGTTGATTTTGATCTTTTCACTTTGAAATAACCTTGGATTATGTTAGCCTATTTCCATAATTTTTTATGATTGTGCCCTTTTGACCTTACAGTAACCATGGATGATCTCAGAATTTGTTGTCGTGTTTCTTTTCGATGTAGCTCTTATTTGTATGTGCAAATCGAGAAAGGGGTCGCCAAAATGGAACAATATTTGGATGATCTTTAACCATTTTCCCTGATTACTGTCTTGTGAATTTGACCTTTTTGATTTTAAATAACCAAAGCCACTTCTATTTAGGAAAAAAACTATTTTCATCAATCCCACTCCTATTTAGCAAGAATTCTTTTAGTCAAGCCAACTTGTTTTCGACCAACGCAATGGCTGAAACCCGTGCAACGGCCGATAATTGAAAACGCTATAATACACTTCGATTGCATCTACTGTAGGCCATGTCATTTTTCTGAATAATACATCAATCAATCAATCAATCGTTTATTTGTAGCCAAACAACAATAAACAATAATATTACAAATCTTGAAATCAGATTGAACTTTTAAGTATGGATTATTGAATGCCACAGGGGAAGGACCTGAAGGGATCAAAGATCCCGCTAAGTAGGGACACCTCTATATAATTTCAACTGAATAAGTGGCGACCGAAAGATGATACTTAGTATAACAGTTGTTGACTTGATTAACATACAAAATCTTAACTAACCTTAACTAATTTAAACTAAATAACGAAAGTAAAAGGAATGAGTGGGAAGTGCAGTTAAGCACATGGAAATAAAAGATTAATACATCAAGACATTTAATAATTACCTTCAACTAAATAAGCGCGAAGCTTATTCTTAAACAGTGTAAGTGAGGGAGATTTTCTAATTTCTTGAGGAATTTTATCCCAGGTAGTGGCACCAATAGATTTTATTGAGAACTGACGCGTGTTTGAGCGGGTAAAGACACTTCTATAATTTACGGAGTTTCTTGTTAAGTGGGAGTGAACCTCTGAGGCAAGATTAAAGAATCCCTGACTGGAGGTAATAGGCCTCGGTCGTACTTGTACATAAATCGTCACCGATTTGGAGCAGCCTGAGCTGCTCTAGTTTTAATACTTTAAAGTTAAAAAAATAGAGGGTTGGTATGAGATCCATAAGTAGTACCAGCCATCATCATCATCATCATCATCATATTCGTTTATTTAACACAAAACTGTCGACAAAACGCAACAGAATACATGAGTTATTGAGAGTGGCAGTTTTTCATCTAATAGACGTTTTTGAAAAGCATGCGTGGAACGAAGATCTTATTGTTCTTTGTTGTGAGTTCGAAGGGGTGAGGCCACTTACGGATCACCCGTTTTTGCAAAATTATCAGTCTTTGTAACCTTATAGTGTAGGTTGAGGCCCATACTAAATTACAATAAGCTAAATAAGGTTATATTAGAAAGTAATACAATTTTAAACGAATGGATGGAGGCAAAATATGTGCAGTACGGGCAATGATTCCGGTGTTTTTAGCAATTTTGGAGGAGATACTTTTATGTGATCTTTCCATGTCATGTGCTGATCCACATAAACTCCCAGAAATTTTGTGGACTCAACTGGGGAGAGACGAGTTCCATTAATACTTAGCATAGGATACTCCGAGGGACAAATTTTCCTATGAGACTTAAAAAATAAAATTCGTCTTATTTAAATTAGGAGTAAGTTTGTAGGCACAACACCAATCAGCTGCAAGCGATAGTTTAGCGTTTACAATTTGGAATAAGGTATCCAGAGAGCTATGGGAGTATAAAACGTTCGTGTCATCAGCAAATAATATAAAGTATATATAGCGGGACGAGACATTAGGAGGTCATTTATGTACATTTTATCTTAAAACTAGGGGTTTGCAACGATTAAAAATTTTAATCGAAATTAATCGCTCGATTCAAATTTTTAATAACGCGATTAATTTTTTAACAGATAACAAGTACAGCTACTCCACCGATTCTGAGTAGTTGCGTTGAATATGCGCTATATTAATGCTTCCAGTCAATCAATGTTACCACTCCTATGTTTTTCCTCAAAGATCTATATTTTTTGGTCTCGTCTATGTTTCTCAGTTTTTCTCTCTAAAATCTATGTTTTTTTCATGGAAGTTTTTACTTTTTCAGCAATTCCTAAAGAATTACTTAGATTTATTGGTTATCCCGTAGTTTAGGTTGCTAAATTATTCTAATGTCTTCAATGCCGTACTTGACGTTGGTAAGTAAGCACTCTACCTATGTATAACTATTATAATAAATCCCGCTTCCATTTCATCGAGAATGTTTTTTAATCAATCCAGCTTCCATTTAACGGAAAAAATGACACAACTTCTATTTAACCAGAAAAATATTTTTCATCAATGGAACTTTTATGTAAGCAAAGAACTTTTCCCATGGGTCCAGCTTCGACTTACGGAAACAATTATTTTCATTATTCCAGCTTCTATTGAATCAAAGACTAAGTTTCATCAATCCAGCTTCTATTTACGGTAAAAATTATTTCCATCAATCCAACTTTTTTTTACAGACAGAAATAGTTTCATCAATCCCACTTCGAGTTAGTGAAACAATTTTTTTCATGAATCCAGCTTCCATTTCAATTTGACGATATAAAATAATTTAGCAACCTAAACTACGGGTTTACCAATTTATTTAAGACATTTTCATAAAAATAAGGACTCAATACTTCCCTTCACTAAAACCAATTTATGCTGGCGATACTAATAGATTCAATGATGTAGGCCTATCATCTATGGAAGACGCCATTTTCCAATGTTTTACCTACAGTAGTGATGCTGTGTTTCATTACTAGGGCTAGACGAAAGGCTAGTCACTTCGTAGACGAAAATCCCGAATTCACGGAAATCACGGAAACCGTGAATTTGACGTTTGCCGTGAATTTTAGCATTTGCCGTGATTTTTCGCATAGGCCTATGCCGCACTTTTTGTGTAGAAATCCATAAATTTCTTTTGTTAGACTTAGACATACAAAATTGGACTTAAAACGACCGCCCTCCTCATGAATAATGCATTGGCCAAGAACGAAGGCATTTTTAATCAACTGCCATATGGCGCCAAAAGTAAATTAAACCATTGTATTCCGACTTGGAGCCGTGCTATTGTTAATTTTTACTTACTGACTAAGTTACACAGTGTCTGCGCTAACACAACGTCCTAAACGGAGAGAAATGTCTCGTCAGTGCGATGTTTTATGAGCAGAATATGACTGTAAATTGGTGCTGTGAATTCACCGCGAATTTGGCAATTTTTTAAGGTAAACATGTAGTTTAGCGTCATAAATTATGCTTGTTTTTACTTCTTAGTTTTTTTTACTTTAAAGTTTAAAGTTTAAGCTTAAGGTTTTATCAAAGATTTTAACAGGGAGGAAGATGAACTACTAATGAGAAAACTGCGAATGAGGGCGCGCAAGGGCTTCTGGTCTATCCAGTGTGAAAACAACGAAAAGTTCCGATCTTAAAATCCATCTGTTAAAAGTCGTTTTATACGCAATGTTTTGCCGAATTTAGTATTTTGGCCAAGTAGAAAGTTAGGTAGCATGCCGCACTATTGTGCACTGTGTGCAGCCTTTAACTGTGGCAATGCCAGTGAAAAAATCATGGAATTTCGTTTTTCCGTTTTCCAAGCGAAGCTACACGGACACACGGTAGGCGTAGCCTACAGCTTCATTAACTGATGGATTTTAACATTGTATTGTATTGTATTGTATTTAAACATTTATAAAGCGCCTCTCACAGTGAACACCAATCAGAGGCGCTCCCAGTGCGAAAGTCCTCGAGAATAAAAACAAGTTTTGAGGTAGCGAAAAGATGAAGCAGGACCACCGGATAGTATGGTAGAGCGAACAAAGGGGGGAAGTTGATTCCATAGCGAAGGGCCAATGCAGGCAAAGGCACGGGACTGAGCTATTGGCCGTTCTCACACGAGGAACAAAAAGGTCAAGGCGATCCGAAGAGCGGAGCGGGCGAAGGGAGGCGGCCGAGATAGGCCGACGAATTGAGTCACAGAGGTATTTAGGACCAAGACCTAGGTAAGATCGGCAAATGAGGACAAGTACCTTTAACTGGATGCGTGAAGTAAGAGGAAGCCAATGTAGTTGTTCAAACATGAATGTAGAGATATGGGAGTATCGCGGAAGACGAGCAATAAGTGTGGCAGCTGCATTAATTTCCTCCAAGATCGGAAGCACATCACCAGATTTGGCGGCCGGACTTCTGCTGAGGCCAAAATCAACGCCAGTGTTGTCCAAGGATCGGGATTAGGCCCTTCAGAATATGATGTCAACGCATCAGATCTCCAACCCGTCCACCCTGAGAACAAGCTGGTAAAGTACGCGGACGACACATACTTGCTTGTCGGGTCACAGATGCGGTCTACGATTGGAGAAGAGCTGGAACAGGTGTCAACCTGGGCCGAGCGTAACAACCTGCGGCTGAACACAACCAAATCCAGGGAGATGATAATCACGCGACGAGGAGCTGAGGCACATCCACCAACGACCGAGGGAGTGGAACGAGTAGGAACAATGCGTATCCTCGGCGTAACCTTACAGCAGGACTTAAGTGTTGGATCCCATGTTGACGAGGTTCTGGGAGCTTGTGCAGGTTCACTGTATGCCCTGCGTGTCCTACGAGCAAACGGTCTTCCACCTGCAGCTATGCACGCAGTGGCCGAGGCAACAACAGTTGCGAGACTCCTATACGCCGCCCCAGCCTGGTGGGGCTATACATCAGCCGCCGATCGGCAGAGACTTGAGAGATTGCTCGCCAGAACTCAGCGCATGGGTTACCTGTCAGCAGGCGCAACATCGATTGCAACACGAGTTGGTTTGGCGGAGGACCGGCTGCTCCAGGCGGTAGTCTGGAACGATTCACATGTCCTTCGAGGTCTTTTCCCGCCAAAGAATAGTAGACGACCTGGCCTTAGAGCACGAATGCACAACTTTGATCTTCCGTGCAAAGACGATAAGAACTTTGTCTCTAGGGTCCTTTACAAACATATTAATCGAGTCCCCAAAGCCATCAATTAACTTTCATTGTTTGCTCTCTCCATTTTTCCCCACAGTATTGTACTTAGTCTTTATGTTCCAGGTTGCGGTGTGTCAGCCTGTTTTGCAAATTAAACGAATATACATACATTAAGAACCGATTGCAGAGGGGATAGGCGCACTTTAGGGAGGCCAGCCAAGAGGGAATTACAATAGTCAATGCGAGAGCAAATAAAGGCATGAACTATTGAGGTAAAAACCAAAGAAGAAACAGATCGTCGGATTGACTTCAGGCGTCGGAGATGGTAATAGCAGGAGCGGGTGAGATTAGTAATGTGGTCAGAGAAGGAGAGAGAGCTATCAAGAGTGACACCTAGGTTACGAACAGAGGTTGAAAAGGCATAGGAAGGAAAAGTTTCATCAAAAAGGGAATAGTCAATCTTAGCAAGTTGCTGGCGGGTGCCAAACCAGATCAATTTAGTCTTAGCTGGGTTTCAGGAGAGCCGGTTTGAAGACATCCATGCGTGAAGGTCCTGAGAAAGAGCATCAATGCGAGTAATGAGGGAGAGCTGTGCAGTTGGGGAGCCATGAACGCATGCCTGAACATCATCGGCATAGAGGTGGCCAGTAGCTAGTTGTTTTGCAAAAAGAGAGGAGATGTCTGCTGTATATAGAAGATAGAGGAGAGGGCCAAGTACTGATCCTTGAGGGACACCAAATTTGATCGTAACCCAGGGTGTTCTAGAGTCACCTGAAATTATCATTTGTGTTCGGTCCGTAAGGTAAGACCTAAACCAAAGGAGAGAAGTGCCCCTAAGACAACATGAGGTTTCAAGGCGCTGTAGGAGGATTTCATGATCGACCATATCAAAGGCAGCAGAGACATCAAAAAGAGCCAATAATGTGACCTGCGACCGATCAATCTCAGACTAGATATCCGAGAGAAGGGATAGTAAAACAGTTTCCGTAGAATGATTGGTTCTAAAACCCGACTGACTGGAGGGAAGAAGTCCAGATGTTTCCAGATACGGGAGAAACTGCAAGGAAACAAGACGTTCAATGGTCTTAGAAAGAAAAGAAAGATTGGAAATTGGTCGATAGTTGCAGCAAAGATTAGGATCTAAATTGGGTTTCTTTAGAGTAGGGAAGACAATGGCCCGTTTCTGTGAGGAGGGAAGATAACCTTCAGAGAGAGACCTGTTAAACAAATAAAGAAAAAATGGCAGAATGTCATCCAATATGTCAATAATGATAAATGGCGGGAGAGAATCTAGTTCACAAGATTTTAAGTTCGACGAGGTTAACATTGTAGAGATAAGAACTTTTCACACTGGATAGACCAGAAGCCCTTGCGCGCCCTCATTAGCACTGCGCACGCCAATATTCTTTAAGTAGGCCATCTTCCTCCCTGTTAAAATCTTTGGTTTTTACTTTGTAATAGCGGTTTTCTCCAGAATTGTTCTAGCGCATTTATTTAAAATAACTGGGCGCAGTGACAACAGCGTTAACTGCGTTAAAACAATTTAATCGCGTTAATTAATTAACGCATTAATCGCGTTAATAACGCGTTAAATGCCGAGTCCTACTTAAAACCCAAGCGAGATTATTATAGTTGTTCGTGAGGGACCTATTATACAATGTATTTATGTTTACATGTAGCCTATGCATGCATATTTATATGTGCATTTATATTTGTATGTGTATATATCATCGACGTATGTACATTACATTATATTAATATACTTATAATTATAGGATAATAAGTATATTACTATAGGTTAACGGTAAAGTCGTAGTTTACGTTGCTAACTTATTTGACAATGTTTTCACTTTAACATGGAAGCTGGATTGATTAAAGAAATTGTGTCCCTAAATGGAAGTGGGATTGATGAAACCATTTGTGTATTTAAATAGAAGTTGGATTGATGGAAATAATTTTTCCCGTAAATAGAAGCTGGATGGATGAAATTAAGTTTTCGATTCAATAGAAGCTGAATTTATGAAAATAATTGTTTCCGTAATTAGAAGTTGGATCCGTGAGAATATATCTTTCCTTAAATAAAAGTTCCATTGATGAGAAATATTTCTTTTGTCAAATAGAAGTTGGATTGATAAAAGTAATTTTTTCCAATAAAATGGAAGTTGGATTGATGAAAAAATTTCTTTATGAAATGGAAGCTGGAATGATGATAGTTAACATGCACATAGGTATCCTGCTTACTGACAATGCCGTAGGCCAAGTAGGCCTACGGCATTGAAGACATTACGCTGTGTCCACGATAAAGTAGAACACTAGACTTTGTGAAATATCTTGGTCAATTGTAGTATTATAGGTACTAAATTTGGTGCACATGAACTTCAGTCTATTCTATCTATACCCTGTAAATTTTTTACAATTGATGCAACGGTTACGAGGATATACCCTTATGAAATTGGGTTGTTTAGGAACCAAGTTACCAAACAGTAAAACGCATCGACAGATGCGTGCGCGGCTGATCATCCTGACTCAGCACCAGTTCTTCGACAGCATTGATATTTGTTTGCGTTCGTAACGACCGATCTTGTGGTTTCCTTGCAACTGATCCGGTTGTGGCAATCTTTTTTAACAGCTTGCTGACACCAGCTAGGGACCAATTTTTCATTGGAAGTTCTGTAATGAGTCTCCTTGCGCCATACCCCTTCGTCTCTCTCAACTCCTTGATTAAATTCTTGTCCTCTGCACCGAAAACCATTTCTTTACAACCAACTACTGTTACGTAAACAGGTCTCGTAGTGTAACTGTTTCCGAAAATGATGCTTATAAACAACAGCGGTAGCCAGAAAAATGACGTCATTCTATGCGTTTTACTGTTCGGTAACTTGGTTCCTGAACCACCCAATTTCATAAGGGTATATCCGCGTAACCGTTGCATCAATTGTAATAAAATGTGCAGGGTATAGATAGAATAGACTGAAGTTCATGTGCACCAACTTTAGTACCTATAATAGTACAATTGACCAAGATATTTCACAAAGTCTAGTGTTCTACTTTATCGTGGACACAGTGTAGAATAATTTAGCAACGTAAACTACGACTTTACCTAGGTTAACTAAGATACGTCGATGAGAATATTGTCGGCCTATAATGATTGTATGGATAATCGTATATGTACAGCTGTGCATGTGTTTGTTTGTGGGTTGAACATGTAAATACACAAACTTGCAATGGTATCCATATTTACATTTTTATGAATGTATGCCATTAGATATGTATGCCTTCATGTGTGTATGCCTCAGTGTATTCCTAAATCTAGTGTTGGGCATAATAATAGAAAATACTATTTTATTTTTCCAAAGTATTTTGTAAAAGTACTTTCAAGAGAATTTTTTAAAGTATTTAGGAGAATTCAAGGGTAAACCCGTAGTTTGGGTTGCTAAATTATTTTATATCGTCAAATTAAAATGGAAGCTGGACTGATGAAAAGAATGGTTTCCCTAAATGAAAGTGGGATTGATGAAACCATTTGTGTATTTAAATAGAAGTTGGATTGGTGGAAATAATTTTAACCGTAAATAGAAGCTGGATTGATTAAACGAAGTTTTTGATACAATAGAAGCTGGATTGAAGAAACTAATTGTTTCCATAAGTAGAAGCTGGACCCATGAGAATAATTCTTTGCTTAAATAAAAGTTCCATTGATGAAAAATATTTTTTTGGTTAAATAGAAGTTGGGTCATTTGTTTCATGAAATGGAAGCTGGATTGATTTAAAAAATGCTTCGTGAAATGGAAGCGGGATTGATGATAGTTATCATGGACATAGGTAGACTGCTTACTTACCAACGCGAAGTACGGCATTGAAGACATTCAAATAATTTAGCAACCTAAAATACGGGATAATCGAATTCAAGATAGGCCTACTTTTCCAAAATACCTTCCTAAAGTACTTTTCAACACTAAATTTTACAAACCTTCTGTCAAAATTATTATGTTCATGTCTTAAGACCTCTACTAAAACGTGACGCTTTGAAAAATTAATAATCTTGTGGTCACATTAACTACTTGTGAGTTTGTTGTACCAGGATGTTTATATCAGGGTTCTGTGCTTGGTTCTTTTGTTTACATTGTACACCACACCACTAGGAACGTCTTTGGTGGATAATCATTTGCTGGGATATCATTTCTCTGCTGATGATTCTCAAATCAATTTCATATGACTCAGTGACTCATCTGTGCACTGTGCAGCTGTTGTCTGCTGTCTTTGTAGAGGGACAGTCTTGGATGGTGGCCAATAACAGTGTTTAACAGTCTTTAACAGCGATGGGCTGACTAAAAAGTTGCCGATATTTAGTTTGACAAAAAAGTTTTAGTTAAGGCAGTTAGTATAACTAACAAACTTAGTTCAGATAAAACTAAAGTTATTAACTAAAAAGTTTAACTAATTTTTAAGTTATTAGCTAGAAAGTTTAAATTACAAATCAGCAACTATCTTCCACAATGATTGTCATGATTAACTGGTTTTATTACTCATGTCAAGTGAATTGCACTGCACGATGCATCCTCGTTTGTATTAGCAACTTCCTTCATGATTTTCTTGTTGAACTGTACAGTTACAGTAGTAGGACTATACTATTTATTAGCCTAGTACACATTACATAGTTTGAAAGTGAAATTGTCATTGATACTCTGCATTATTACAGTTCACTTAACCTCTGTCAGTGTGAAAATGTTTATGAAAAAAGTTTGTTAAAAGGTTGGGAAATGTTTAACTAATTATTTTTTAAATTAACTTATTTACAAAATCAGTTGCCAACTTTTAGTTAAACTTTTTTATTTTAGTTGAAAAATAGCTACAGTTTAACTAAAAAAATTAGTTAGAGCCCATCACTGCTCCTTAACCCATTGAAGACTGAATTTCTGCTACTGGGGCCACTCCACAGCAACTTAAAAAATTTGATCGGCTTAAGACACTGAAACTGGGTGACTCCGTTGTTGAGCTGGCAGATGTTGTTTGTAAATTAGGCATTGTGTTGAATTCAATAAGTTAAATATGCCGAAGGTTCAGAGAGTTCAAAAGGCTTTGGCTAGAGCCATAACTGATACATCCAAATATATTAACATTAGACCCCTGTGCCTAAATATTAGCATTGGCTTCCTGTTCAGCAAGTAATTAATTTCAAATTCGGGCTCATGGTTTGTGAAACTGTGAATTCTTATTTTTCTGTCTTATCATTATTCATCAAGTTTATCTGATAATTATCTTTGTCTGGTCATACCTAAATCAGTCAAGAACTGTTCTAGGTGAATTATCTTTTTCAGTTGCTGGACTTACTTTTGGAAATCTCTCTCTGTCTGTGTGCTCTGCTCAGGTGCCTGTGTCATTTCGTTCTCAAAATAAAAGCTATCTCCTTCACTTTGCTTATCCAGCATAGGCTGCCTCTCTGTCTTATTGACTGATCTTCTTAATACTGACCTGGATACGGCTTGGTTTTGGTCTAACATTGGTTGATTCCTTGTGCATTAGACAACGGCATAATAGAAGTTACTACTTGCAATTACAATTTTATCAATGATTCACGTCATAAGCGACTGGATCACTGTCAAGTACACTAATGTAATGTAAATGTTAACTTACCAGTTGTGATAAAAAGTACAAAATGTTGATTTCTCAAAAGTATTTTTAAAAACTATTTTGAAAAGTATTTTCAAAATACTATTTTATTTTGTATTTTCAAAACACCTGAGAAGTACTTTACAACACACAACACAACACAATATACTGGGGCGCGGTGGTTTGGGGGTATATTCGGTGCCTTGCAGCTGGAGGGTTGTGGGTTCGAATCCACCTCAAAGCCGCCGCGTAGGGACCCTGGGCAAGTCCTTCACTCGCAATTGCTCATGCGCTTCGGCGTGAAACTCCGACTACAGCAGTAGTCGGGAGCGCCTCTGAATGGGAAATCTGGTAGGGGCGCTATAACAAGTGTTCAAATAAATACAATACAATACAATACTTTATTTTATAGTTTGAAAATCCTCTTGAATAGTATTTTGCCCATCACTGCCTACAGCCCTTTGAATGCATCCTCAGTTTTTATATAATTATAGCCTTAATGTCTTATGTGTGACTGTGTATCCATTCATACACCTTGCATTTATGAATGTATGTATACATACATAGGCCTACATGTACATGAATGTGAGCATGCATCCATTGACTTATGTCTGTATGTATGTGTGTATGAATGACTGTTAATGCATTTTTTTACTTTGCCAAGGCACTTCTTATTTCAACTGGCGAGAAAGATATATTCCATCACTGACTTTATTTTGTCGTTCAAGACAATGAGGCCAGTCAGGTAATATGGCGGAATAAAAGAGAAGAACATCGGCGAAGAGTTAGAGACTGGATCGCATAGTTAATAACAAATAAGTTGCACCATTTTTGCGAACTAACAGATAAAGATACGACTGGGAAAAATTGAAATGTCCCATTATTGACTTACTAGTCACAGTTGATACCAAAGCCGACTGAGTTGTGCTTGGCCGAGTCTCACTCATCAGCATAGTAGTGGAAAGAGATTGAGTGGGCTGGTTGGTGGCAGTCAGGGAAACAGTCAGGGTCGTCGAGGGTACAGTAGCAGATGTCGGTGGAAGATATGTAGTATTAGTCTGTGGTTCAGTACTTGTCTCCGGTAACTGTGTACTGGTAATCGAGGCCTGATAGGTAGTCGAAGATTGCACAGTAGTGGCTGGTAGTGACTGACGTGCAGTTGTCTGTGGAGTAGTCTCCGTTGCACGTTGCTGAATGGTAACTGTAGATGATCGAGTAATAATTGTAGCTGACTGAGCAGTAGTTGTCAGTGGCGGAATTGTAGTTGTGAGCGGAAGAGTGGTAATCGTCTGTGATTGAGTGGTGGCTGTAGTTGGATGAATGGAAGTCGTCTCTGACCGAGTGGTAGCTGTAGTTGGTTGAATGGTAGTCGTCCGTGGCTGAGTGGTAGTCTGTTGAATAGTCGTCGTCTCTGGCTGAGTGGTTGTCGGTTGAATAGTAGTCGTCTGTGGTTGAGTGGTAGTCGGTTGAATAGTAGTCGTCTGTGGCTGACTGGTTGTCGGTTGAATAGTAGTCGTCTGTGGTTGAGTGGTAGTCGGTTGAATAGTAGTCGTCTGTGGCTGAGTGGTAGTAGGTTGAATGGTAGTTGTCTGTGGCTGAGTGGTAGTCGGTTGAATAGTCGTCGTCTGTGGTTGAGTGGTAGTAGGTTGAATGGTAGTCGTCTGTGGCTGAGTGGTAGTCGGTTGAATATTCGTTGTCTGTGGCTGAGTGGTTGTCGGTTGAATAGTAGTCGTCTGTGGTTGAGTTGTAGTCGGTTGAATAGTAGTCGTCTGTGGCTGAGTGGTAGTAGGTTGAATGGTAGTCGTCTGTGGCTGAGTGGTAGTCGGTTGAATACTAGTCGTCTGTGGCTGAGTGGTAGTCGGTTGAATAGTCGTCGTCTGTGGCTGAGTGGTAGTATGTTGAATGGTAGTCGTCTGTGGCTGAGTGGTAGTCGGTTGAATAGTCGTCGTGGTTGAGTGGTGTGGTTGAGTGGTAGTAGGTTGAATGGTAGTCGTCTGTGGCTGAGTGGTAGTCGGTTGAATAGTCGTTGTCTGTGGCTGAGTGGTTGACGGTTGAATAGTAGTCGTCTGTGGTTGAGTTGTAGTCGGTTGAATAGTAGTCGTCTGTGGCTGAGTGGTAGTAGGTTGAATGGTAGTCGTCTGTGGCTGAGTGGTAGTCGGTTGAATACTAGTCGTCTGTGGCTGAGTGGTAGTCGGTTGAATAGTCGTCGTCTGTGGCTGAGTGGTAGTAGGTTGAATGGTAGTCGTCTGTGGCTGAGTGGTAGTCGGTTGAATAGTCGTTGTCTGTGGCTGAGTGGTTGTCGGTTGAATAGTAGTCGTCTGTGGTTGAGTGGTAGTCGGTTGAATAGTAGTCGTCTGTGGCTGAGTGGTAGTCGGTTGAATGGTAGTCGTCTGTGGCTGAGTGGTAGTCGGTTGAATAGTCGTCGTCAGTGGCTGAGTGGTTGTCGGTTGAATAGTAGTCGTCTGTGGTTGAGTGGTAGTCGGTTGAATAGTAGTCGTCTGTGGCTGAGTGGTAGTCGGTTGAATAGTAGTCGTCTGTGGCTGAGTGGAAGTCGGTTGAATAGTCGTCGTCAGTATCTGAGTGGTAGGTGTAGTTGGCTGAATAAAAGTCGTCTGTGGCTGAGAGGTAGTCGGTTGAATAGTTGTCGTCTGTGGCTGAGTGGTTGTCGGTTGAATAGTAGTCGTCTGTGGTTGAGTAGTAGTTGGTTGAATAGTAGTCGTCTGTGGCTGAGTGGTAGTCGGTTGAATAGTAGTCGTCTGTGGCTGAGTGGTAGTCGGTTGAATAGTCGTCGTCAGTATCTGAGTGGTAGGTGTGGTTGGTTGAATACTAGTCGTCTGTGGCTGAGTGGTAGTCGGTTGAATAGTAGTCGTCTGTGGCTGAGTGGTAGTCGGTTGAATAGTCGTCTGTGGCTGAGTGGTAGTAGGTTGAATGGTAGTCGTCTGTGGCTGAGCGGTAGTCGGTTGATTAGTCGTCGTCTGTGGCTGAGTGGTTGACGGTTGAATAGTAGTCGTCTGTGGTTGAGTGGTAGTCGGTTGAATAGTAGTCGTCTGTGGCTGAGTGGTTGTCGGTTGAATAGTAGTCGTCTGTGGTTGAGTGGTAGTTGGTTGAATAGTAGTCGTCTGTGGCTGAGTGGTAGTCGGTTGAATAGTCGTCGTCAGTATCTGAGTGGTAGGTGTGGTTGGCTGAATAGTAGTCGTCTGTGGCTGAGTGGTAGTCGGTTGAATAGTAGTCGTCTGTGGCTGAGTGGTAGTCGCTTGAATAGTAGTCGTCTGTGGCTGAGTGGTTGTCGGTTGAATAGTCGTCGTCTGTGGCTGAGTGGTTGTCGGTTGAATGGTAGTCGTCTGTGGCTGAGTGGTGGTAGTCGGTTGAATAGTAGTCGTCTGTGGCTGAGTGGTTGTCGGTTGAATAGTAGTCGTCTGTGGCTGAGTGGTTGTCGGTTGAATAGTAGTCGTCTGTGGCTGAGTGGTTGTCGGTTGAATAGTAGTCGTCTGTGGCTGAGTGGTAGTCGGTTGAATAGACGTCGTCTGTGGCTGAGTGGTTGTCGGTTGAATAGTAGTCGTCTGTGGTTGAGTGGTAGTCGGTTGAATAGTAGTCGTCTGTGGCTGAGTGGTAGTCGGTTGAATAGTAGTCGTCTGTGGCTGAGTGGTAGTCGGTTGAATAGTCGTCGTCTGTGGCTGAGTGGTAGTAGGTTGAATGGTAGTCGTCTGTGGCTGAGTGGTAGTCGGTTGAATAGTCGTCGTCAGTGGCTGAGTCGTTGTCGGTTGAATAGTAGTCGTCTGTGGTTGAGTGGTAGTCGGTTGAATAGTAGTCGTCTGTGGCTGAGTGGTAGTCGGTTGAATAGTAGTCGTCTGTGGCTGAGTGGTAGTCGGTTGAATAGTCGTCGTCAGTATCTGAGTGGTAGGTGTAGTTGGTTGAATAGTAGTCGTCTGTGGTTGAGTGGTAGTCGGTTGAATAGTTGTCGTCTGTGGCTGAGTGGTTGTCGGTTGAATAGTAGTCGTCTGTGGTTGAGTGGTAGTTGGTTGAATAGTAGTCGTCTGTGGCTGAGTGGTAGTCGGTTGAATAGTAGTCGTCTGTGGCTGAGTGGTAGTCGGCTGAATAGTCGTCGTTAGTATCTGAGTGGTAGGTGTAGTTGGTTGAATACTAGTCGTCTGTGGCTGAGTGGTAGTCGGTTGAATCGGTAGTCGTCTGTGGTTGAATGGTAGTCGTCTGTGGCTGAGTGGTAGTCGGTTGAATAGTCGTCGTCAGTGGCTGAGTCGTTGTCGGTTGAATAGTAGTCGTCTGTGGCTGAGTGGTAGTCGGTTGAATAGTAGTCGTCTGTGGCTGAGTGGTAGTCGGTTGAATAGTAGTCGTCTGTGGCTGAGTGGAAGTCGGTTGAATAGTCGTCGTCAGTATCTGAGTGGTAGGTGTAGTTGGCTGAATAAAAGTCGTCTGTGGCTGAGAGGTAGTCGGTTGAATAGTTGTCGTCTGTGGCTGAGTGGTTGTCGGTTGAATAGTAGTCGTCTGTGGTTGAGTAGTAGTTGGTTGAATCAGTAGTCGTCTGTGGCTGAGTGGTAGTCGGTTGAATAGTAGTCGTCTGTGGCTGAGTGGTAGTCGGTTGAATAGTCGTCGTCAGTATCTGAGTGGTAGGTGTGGTTGGTTGAATAGTAGTCGTCTGTGGCTGAGTGGTAGTCGGTTGAATAGTAGTCGTCTGTGGCTGAGTGGTAGTCGGTTGAATAGTCGTCTGTGGCTGAGTGGTAGTAGGTTGAATGGTAGTCGTCTGTGGCTGAGTGGTAGTCGGTTGAATAGTCGTCGTCTGTGGCTGAGTGGTTGTCGGTTGAATAGTAGTCGTCTGTGGTTGAGTGGTAGTCGGTTGAATAGTAGTCGTCTGTGGCTGAGTGGTTGTCGGTTGAATAGTAGTCGTCTGTGGTTGAGTGGTAGTCGGTTGAATAGTAGTCGTCTGTGGCTGAGTGGTAGTCGGTTGAATAGTCGTCGTCAGTATCTGAGTGGTAGGTGTGGTTGGCTGAATAGTAGTCGTCTGTGGCTGAGTGGTAGTCGGTTGAATAGTAGTCGTCTGTGGCTGAGTGGTAGTCGGTTGAATAGTAGTCGTCTGTGGCTGAGTGGTAGTCGGTTGAATAGTAGTCGTCTGTGGCTGAGTGGTAGTCGGTTGAATGGTAGTCGTCTGTGGCTGAGTGGTAGTCGGTTGAATAGTAGTCGTCTGTGGCTGAGTGGTTGTCGGTTGAATAGTAGTCGTCTGTCTGAGTGGTTGTCGGTTGAATAGTAGTCGTCTGTGGCTGAGTGGTTGTCGGTTGAATAGTAGTCGTCTGTGGCTGAGTGGTTGTCGGTTGAATAGTAGTCGTCTGTGGCTGAGTGGTAGTCGGTTGAATAGTAGTCGTCTGTGGCTGAGTGGTAGTCGGTTGAATAGTAGTCGTCTGTGGCTGAGTGGTAGTCGGTTGAATAGTAGTCGTCTGTGGCTGAGTGGTAGTCGGTTGAATAGTAGTCGTCTGTGGCTGAGTGGTAGTCGGTTGAATAGTCGTCGTCTGTGGCTGAGTGGTAGTCGGTTGAATAGTAGTCGTCTGTGGCTGAGTGGTAGTCGGTTGAATAGTCGTCGTCTGTGGCTGAGTGGCTGGTGGTAGTCGGTTGAATAGTAGTCGTCTGTGGTTGAGTGGTAGTCGGTTGAATAGTAGTCGTCTGTGGCTGAGTGGTAGTCGGTTGAATAGTAGTCGTCTGTGGCTGAGTGGTTGTCGGTTGAATAGTCGTCGTCTGTATCTGAGTGGTAGTTGGTTGAATAGTAGTCGTCTGTGGCTGAGTGGTAGTCGGTTGAATAGTAGTCGTCTGTGGCTGAGTGGTAGTCGGTTGAATAGTCGTCGTCTGTGGCTGAGTGGTAGTCGGTTGAATAGTAGTCGTCTGTGGCTGAGTGGTAGTCGGTTGAATAGTAGTCGTCTGTGGCTGAGTGGTAGTCGGTTGAATAGTCGTCGTCTGTGGCTGAGTGGTAGTCGGTTGAATAGTAGTCGTCTGTGGCTGAGTGGTAGTCGGTTGAATAGTAGTCGTCTGTGGCTGAGTGGTAGTCGGTTGAATAGTAGTCGTCTGTGGCTGAGTGGTAGTCGGTTGAATAGTAGTCGTCTGTGGCTGAGTGGTAGTCGGTTGAATAGTAGTCGTCTGTGGCTGAGTGGTAGTCGGTTGAATAGTAGTCGTCTGTGGCTGAGTGGTAGTCGGTTGAATAGAGTCGTCTGTGGCTGAGTGGTTGTCGGTTGAATAGTAGTCGTCTGTGGCTGAGTGGTAGTCGGTTGAATAGTAGTCGTCTGTGGTTGAGTGGTAGTCGGTTGAATAGTAGTCGTCTGTGGCTGAGTGGTAGTCGGTTGAATAGTAGTCGTCTGTGGCTGAGTGGTAGTCGGTTGAATAGTAGTCGTCTGTGGCTGAGTGGTTGTCGGTTGAATAGTAGTCGTCTGTGGTTGAGTGGTAGTAGGTTGAATGGTAGTTGTCTTTGGCTGAGTGGTAGTCGGTTGAATAGTCTTCGTCTGTGGCTGAGTGGTTGTCGGTTGAATAGTAGTCGTCTGTGGTTGAGTGGTAGTCGGTTGAATAGTAGTCGTCTGTGGCTGAGTGGTAGTCGGTTGAATAGTCGTCGTCAGTATCTGAGTGGTAGGTGTGGTTGGTTGAATAGTAGTCGTCTGTGGCTGAGTGGTAGTCGGTTGAATAGTAGTCGTCTGTGGCTGAGTGGTAGTCGGTTGAATGGTAGTCGTCTGTGGCTGAGTGGTAGTCGGTTGAATAGTCGTCGTCTGTGCCTGACTGGTTGTCAGTTGAATAGTAGTCGTCTGTGGTTGAGTGGTAGTCGGTTGAATAGTAGTCGTCTGTGGCTGTGGTAGTCGGTTGAATAGTAGTCGTCTGTGGCTGAGTGCTAGGTGTAGTTGGTTGAATAGTAGTCGTCTGTGGCTGAGTGGTAGTCGGTTGAATAGTAGTCGTCTGTGGCTGAGTGGTAGTCTGTTGAATAGTAGTCGTCTGTGGCTGACTGGTAGTAGGTTGAATGGTAGTCGTCTGTGGCTGAGTGGTAGTCGGTTGAATAGTCGTCGTCTGTGGCTGACTGGTTGTCGGTTGAATAGTAGTCGTCTGTGGTTGAGTGGTAGTCGGTTGAATAGTAGTCATCTGTGGCTGAGTGGTAGTCGGTTGAATAGTAGTCGTCTGTGGCTGAGTGGTAGTCGGTTGAATGGTTGTCGTCTGTGGCTGAGTGGTAGTCGGTTGAATAGTCGTCGTCTGTGGCTGAGTGGTTGTCGGTTGAATAGTAGTCGTCTGTGGTTGAGTGGTAGTTGGTTGAATAGTAGTCGTCTGTGGCTGAGTGGTAGTCGGTTGAATAGTAGTCGTCTGTGGCTGAGTGGTAGTCGGTTGAATAGTCGTCCTCAGTATCTGAGTGGTAGGTGTAGTTGGTTGAATAGTAGTCGTCTGTGGCTGAGTGGTAGTCGGTTGAATAGTAGTCGTCTGTGGCTGAGTGGTAGTCGGTTGAATAGTAGTCGTCTGTGGCTGAGTGGTAGTCGGTTGAATAGTAGTCGTCTGTGGCTGAGTGGTAGTCGGTTGAATAGTCGTCGTCTGTGGCTGAGTGGTAGTAGGTTGAATGGTAGTCGTCTGTGGCTGAGTGGTAGTCGGTTGAAAAGTCGTCGTCTGTGGCTGAGTGGTTGTCGCTTGAATAGTAGTCGTCTGTGGTTGAGTGGTAGTCGGTTGAATAGTAGTCGTCTGTGGCTGAGTGGTAGTCGGTTGAATAGTAGTCGTCTGTGGCTGAGTGGTAGTCGGTTGAATAGTAGTCGTCTGTGGCTGAGTGGTAGTAGGTTGAATAGTCGTCGTCTGTGGCTGAGTGGTTGTCGGTTGAATAGTAGTCGTCTGCGGTTGAGTGGTAGTCGGTTGAATAGTAGTCGTCTGCGTCTGAGTGGTAGTCGGTTGAATAGTAGTCGTCTGTGGCTGAGTGGTAGTTGGTTGAATAGTCGTCGTCAGTATCTGAGTGGTAGGTGTAGTTGGTTGAATAGTAGTCGTCTGTGGCTGAGTGGTAGTCGGTTGAATAGTAGTCGTCTGTGGTTGAGTGGTAGTCGGTTGAATAGTAGTCGTCTGTGGCTGAGTGGTAGTCGGTTGAATAGTCGTCGTCTGTGGCTGAGTGGTAGTAGGTTGAATGGTAGTCGTCTGTGGCTGAGTGGTAGTCGGTTGAATAGTCGTCGTCTGTGGCTGACTGGTTGTCGGTTGAATAGTAGTCGTCTGTGGTTGAGTGGTAGTCGGTTGAATAGTAGTCGTCTGTGGCTGAGTGGTAGTAGGTTGAATGGTAGTTGTCTGTGGCTGAGTGGTAGTAGGTTGAATAGTTGTCGTCTGTGGCTGACTGGTTGTCGGTTGAATAGTAGTCGTCTGTGGTTGAGTGGTAGTCGGTTGAATAGTAGTCATCTGTGGCTGACTGGTTGTCGGTTGAATAGTAGTCGTCTGTGGTTGAGTGGTAGTCGGTTGAATAGTAGTCGTCTGTGGCTGAGTGGTAGTATGTTGAATGGTTGTTGTCTGTGGCTGAGTGGTAGTAGGTTGAATAGTCGTCGTCTGTGGCTGACTGGTTGTCGGTTGAATAGTAGTCGTCTGTGGCTGACTGGTTGTCGGTTGAATAGTAGTCGTCTGTGGTTGAGTGGTAGTCGGTTGAATAGTAGTCGTCTGTGGCTGAGTGGTAGTCGGTTGAATAGTAGTCGTCTGTGGCTGAGTGGTAGTCGGTTGAATAGTCGTCGTCAGTATCTGAGTGGTAGGTGTAGTTGGTTGAATAGTAGTCGTCTGTGGCAGAGTGGTAGTCGGTTGAATAGTCGTCGTCTGTGGCTGAGTGGTTGTCGGTTGAATAGTAGTCGTCTGTGGTTGAGTGGTAGTCGGTTGAATAGTAGTCGTCTGTGGCTGAGTGGTAGTCGGTTGAATGGTAGTCGTCTGTGGCTGAGTGGTAGTCGATTGAATAGTAGTCGTCTGTGGCTGAGTGGTAGTCGGTTGAATAGTAGTCGTCTGTGGCTGGGTGGTAGTCGGTTGAATAGTCGTCGTCAGTATCTGAGTGGTAGGTGTAGTTGGTTGAATAGTAGTCGTCTGTGGCTGAGTGGTAGTCGGTTGAATAGTCGTCGTCTGTGGTTGAGTGGTAGTAGGTTGAATGGTAGTCGTCTGTGGCTGAGTGGTAGTCGGTTGAATAGTCGTCGTCTGTGGCTGAGTGGTTGTCGGTTGAATAGTAGTCGTCTGTGGCTGAGTGGTAGTCGGTTGAATAGTCGTCGTCAGTATCTGAGTGGTAGGTGTAGTTGGTTGAATAGTAGTCGTCTGTGGCTGAGTGGTAGTCGGTTGAATGGTAGTCGTCTGTGGCTGAGTGGTTGTCGGTTGAATAGTAGTCGTCTGTGGCTGAGTGGTAGTCGGTTGAATAGTCGTCGTCTGTGGCTGAGTGGTTGTCGGTTGAATGGTAGTCGTCTGTGGCTGAGTGGTAGTCGGTTGAATAGTCGTCGTCTGTGGCTGTGTGGTTGTCGGTTGAATAGTAGTCGTCTGTGGCTGAGTGGTAGTCGGTTGAATGGTAGTCGTCTGTGGCTGAGTGGTTGTCGGTTGAATGGTAGTCGTCTGTGGCTGAGTGGTAGTCGGTTGAATAGTAGTCGTCTGTGGCTGAGTGGTAGTCGGTTGAATAGTCGTCGTCTGTGGCTGAGTGGTTGTCGGTTGAATAGTAGTCGTCTGTGGCTGAGTGGTAGTCGGTTGAATAGTCGTCGTCTGTGGCTGACTGGTTGTCGGTTGAATAGTAGTCGTCTGTGGCTGAGTGGTTGTCGGTTGAATAGTAGTCGTCTGTGGCTGAGTGGTAGTCGGTTGAATGGCTGTAGTTGGTTGAATGGTAGTCGTCTGAGGCTGAGATGTCTGGGACACAATAGTTGTCGTGTATGGTGTCGTCATTGTCGTTGTTGTTGCTTCTGCTGTGGTTGTTTGCTCTGTCGTAGTTGTAGTGGGATTGTTCGTCGTTGTTATTGGGTTAGTTGTTTTCGTTGTTATTGTTGTGGTTGTCATTGGTTGCGTCGTAGTCGTCCCGCAAACTGAAACAATTTGAATTACACAGTAGAAGTTTGAGATACGTTGTTCTTGGTGTCGACTGGCGATGAAAGAGATTCTTCGCTGCTAATATCATCGTAATGAATTCTGGTTGTTTTAGACTTACCTAAGATGTCATCGGCTTTACAGATCTAACGTCGTCGTTGTCGTCGTCGTATTGGTGCTTTTACTAGTAACATTAGAATTATTTCTTTATAATTGATTTATTTGTTACAATGGGTGTTAAGAGAAGTTTGTTTGACAACTCGCTTACTAAACCATGACTGAGGCATGCTCTGTCGTTGCCTAAATTATGCTAACGTTATTAAAAAGAAAGTTAATACATATATAATTCTGTAAAATACTTGAAAAGGCCTCCATTCCTTGTGTACACCATGTTTAAGAATAATTACTGCAAGTGTTTCAATTGTCTGAGTGTTATTTGGTAGTTTAGTCTCTTATTTTTGGTTAAGCTTAGCAGGTGTTAACAATAGACTTGTTTGCATATAACTCACAAGGTGGAGTGCAGTTTGCAGAGAATTTGGGCGCATTGGTTGCGATCCATGCAAACTGAATGTTCATCGGTTTCGTAAATGTAACTTTGCATTCGTAGGTTCGTGGATCGTCGATACTGGTTGTGATGGTTGATGTTGATGTGAACGCATTATTAGCCCTCGTCCTCACATTCAGAGTATCATTCTTAATGAAAACGCTATCTGCTGTCCAGGTCACCTTTGCATAGATCGGATGAATACTGGGGTCGGCGTACTCGATGCTGCATGTTATGTTTTTACTTGTTGAATTGATCGCTGTGCAGTTACACGTTGGTGGTCCGCCTGTGGAAGATACAATCAGCAAGAAATTACCGAGAAGAAATTATAGGGCAAGATGACAATATGTGACGCACACCGTTTTGATTCTGTAAAATGGGATGCATCATAGTTACCCATATTGAAAGCTACGAGAAGAATAACATAGCTCCTTAATTATTTCAGAAACAGATCTCAGGAATTTAAGCTATATTCGTCAAGGACAACTCAGGTTTTTAGCGCGCTCCACAATTAGAGAGCTTTGACTCATTTATGATATTAGATGTTACCTTACAGTATTAATGCGTTAGATATCAAGAGAGAAATGCGGAGTTTTTACATTTAGAACTACCAGCCGAGAAAGTGATGAGACGAGTTTGCGCTGCTACAGCAGGTTTACCCGTCTGAAGTTGCATTATAACTTCCATGCTATGCACAAGACCTGTTTGTACGAGCCTGGATGGTTCGTAAGACCAGGCAGTAGACACAAATGTGACTTACTGCGACAATATCACTAATATTCGCGGCATGTTTAAGTGTTTTGGACGATTTCATCACTCTGATAAGCAGAAGTATGTAAGTCTACTTACGAACGACGACGAGTTTGGCGCCGATCCTTGAGGTACTTGAGGTAGTGTATTGTGCGACATATAGGCAAGACGTAGCGATCGGAGGAGCTGCTGCTGAAGGCGCTTGAGCAATCTTTATGTTCAGATTAGTCTGGCTGACGTCAAAGAGGGACGCCATCGAAGGATCTGTCACAGTGTTGCTAAAGTTTGTGATTTGGTAATTAGATAGCTCATCATTAGTTGGTTTACAACTCCAAGATACATTAACCGGACTGTTGCAGGTCATCATTGTATTCGGTGTTCCTTCGTAAACGGCCTGATTCATTGGCGGCGTCGAACACTGGCCATACACACCTGTAAGAAAATGTCAGTGGAATCAATTCTTCGTAAGCCGTTGCAACTTAACAATTCATTATATTAGAATTAGTATATGTACGTGAGGTCTCAGTCTGCCAGTATTCTGTTGGGAACCGTATTCTGCATACATGCATCTCCCATCACTTTGAAAACCGTATAATCATTAAATTCATCTGGTTCGTAAACATAAGTCAGATAGCAGCCCACATGTAATGCCAGTAGTGTTATGAAACTGATTATACTTATGACGCTTTCCAGAAATCTCTCGCAGACCATCTTCGCAACTTTATTATATATCCAATTGTCTATAGCACCTTTAAGAAATTCACAAAAGCGCCAATGTTTCCTGCTGCCTAGCTTAATCAATAATCATGCATTTAAGAAAATCCAGTTGTTTTGTGCTATCGATGATTATCAAAGTGATGATCGTTCAGTCCGACCAACTTCATCGAAACCGCTTGGAAAGCTGTCACTTTCGGTCATCTTCAACTCGTTACAAACTCTCTTGTCCTATGACTGACGGTCATTCACAACGTTCAACTGAAAGTTTCGTCAGAGGCGCTTCACAAGATTTATGTCATTGCAACATGAACAGTTCTGGTTGGGAGCCTCCCATTTAGTACGCAGGCCTATACATGGACGGGGGGAGGTTAGCCCAAATGCATATGCTTGCATATATAGGAGGTTCCTGATAATGCACGCACGCATAGTATGCAGAGGTTGTGAAACTTCGATATTGATTTGTCTATAATTGGCTTTCCAATGAGTCACAGTTAAGTGTTCTTCAACTAACAGACAAGTACAGTACCTACCGGAAGATATATATATATATATATAGACTGTAAAAAAATACTACCGGAAGAGGTGTCACTGTGGGAGAGGCGTCACTTGTATGCCACGTAATCCCTGACTGCTATTGACACTGCGATCACGCAGTTCAGCAGTGAGTCCGACACAGTCTGGCGGCCTGTTCCATGGATTACTATTAATCCCTTATTGATTCTGCGTGGATTAAATATACACCGTTCTATAAGATTGGGGGTGCGAAAAGCGTACGTACGCAGTTGGGGGTAAAAACAGGTACACGTGGGTACAGGGAGAAGGATGGACAAAATGTTCCGGCTATCTGCGTACATACTGAATGGATGAGCCATTGCCGCAATCTCGTCGGATACATGTCTGGTATTTTGAAGCGTTCCCATAAATCAGTCCAGCCTGAGAAGAAATGTACTATAAAAAGTAACTTCACTTCACGTATTACAGTCTGCCATTTGTTGGGAAAATTATTTCGTTAACACGACAGCATTTTGTAGCCTAATTGGATTGCTTTGTCGAAAACGTTCTTGAGAAAATTGAGACTAGAAGGGCTTCTAGACAACACAAAACGCGGACAGGACTCGTTCAACTACGCAAACAAAACGTGTGCCTACTGCCGTACCTTAATCTAATTAAGACTACATTACCTTGCCAATTAGTGCAGAACAGTACACTGTAGTGATTAGGCTACATTGCCAAATTCTATTCAGTAAAGCTCAGTACAATACCAAAAGGTTTAATATAATTAATATTAGCATTAATATTATTATTTTTAGAATTTATGTTAATATTAATTGTACTTTAGGCAAAAGGAATTAATAATACTAATGTTAACTAAGACAAATGCAGTTATTACATTTATTATTATTTTCTTTTTTCTCTTTTATGCGCGAGGTGTATAATTATAAACCTTCGGGACTTAAAAATTATTGGCTCAGGAGAATTGTCAATTAACGTTATTAATTATATGATTATTATTAATGATAATATTAATATTAATGTTATTATTAATTTTATTATTATTTATGTATTCTAAAGCGCTGCTATATAATGACCAAGCATCAGTCGATGGTGCTGAGCAGTTATGAGTGAAGGACATGCTCAAGACCCTTACACAGTGATCATTTTCAGGGGAGGCTCGAACCCATACTCTAGGCGCTACAATACTAGCGCTCTCACCAATCGTATCCCCCCTGTTAGTACAATACAACAGAACATGATTATATTACAATACCGTACAAAATATTAAGCTGACACGCAATTGTATTCTCTTAATTAGTTGGCAGTTTTAAAGGTGCCCTTTTATTGAGCTCTCTCTGGCCATGAAGCTATACAGAAGAATACTTCCCTACATAGGCAACAGTGAAGTACAATTCAGAAAGTAAAGGAACCGTGCTGATCGTCTATAATTGTCTAAGTTGCCTAAATTATCTCATATAATTATTAGGATATTCATTCATTCATTCATTCTGGAGATTTATATAGCGCCCCTTCAAGAAATCTACTCAGAAGCGCTCCCAGTCCAGCCACGGCAAAAGTAAAAAGACTTAAGTGATTTATAAAACCCAGTTTGACTGGTCAAAGGTAGCAAGCGCAGCTCCGATGGCAGGTCATTCCAGATGGAGGGGCCTGCAACCGAGAAAGCTCGGCGCTGCCTAGCAGTCAAGCGAGCCCGCGGGACTAGGAGTTGCCCCGTCGTCGCGGAGCGAAGCGCCCGACGCGCTACAACGTCGGACACTGGGCGGCAGAGGTTGCGCAGGTAAGATGGAGCACAGCCAAGGATGCTGCCTGAAACCAAAGAAGCAATACGGTATGAGATCCGTTGGGCCACAGGCAGCCAGTGTAACACATCGCGCATGTAGGCAGAGACAGAGCCGAATTTGGGAATTCGCCCAATAAGCCGAGCAGCTGAGCGCAGAACTCGATCTAGTCGCCCCAGAACCCCAAGCGGGAGGCCAACGAGGATCGAACAACAGTGGTCAATTCGACTAGTAACGAAGGCATGCACAAGAACCACTAGTGCGTCATGAGAAATAGAGCGAGAAACCACTCGGAGCTGGCGAAGCTGATAGTAACAGCTTCGACAGATCAAGTTCACATGTTGAGAAAGATTAAGTTCTTGGTCAAGGGCGAGGCCCAGGTCACGAACCGTTATGGAAAAAGTTATATCAGGAAAGACCCGAGTAAGCTGGAGCAAATCAATACCATCTAGTTGCCGACGGCCACCTAGCCAAATAAACTGAGTCTTGGAAGGATTTAGGAGAAGTCTATTTGAGGCCATCCAAGAGGAAAGAACATCTATCGTTAGGCACATCTGTTGTACAGTAGCGACTGAGTCTGATGGATGGGAATGGATGTAAGCTTGGACATCATCTGCAAAGAGCTGGTGCAGAAGCCCCTGAGATGTCAGCAGAGGACAGAGGTCAGCCGTATAGAGAAGATACAAAAGAGGACCTAGGACGGAGCCCTGGGGCACACCAAAAGGGGCGGGGACCCAAAGGGACCTAGAGGAGCCGACAACCGCACAGGATATGTGAGAGATGCGTTGCACTGGCTTCCTATCGAATAAAGAATTTAATTCAAGACCCTACTGCTGGGTCGCGCCTCGGCGGGCGGTGGGCTCCGTCCCGATCTATATACAAAAGTTGTTTGTGACCGTTGGTACACAATCGGGTCGTCAATCGCTTCGCCTGACTGCCCAGGGTGATCTACAAGTTCCTCGCTACATAAGGCTTACACCAGCACGTGAACACCGCACACTCTCCTACATGTTCTTAAACACTATGTCTAGGTCTTGACCCGTTGAACTATCTTCCTTTGCGTAGGTCCCTACAAGTTGAACTGTCTTCCTGTGAAGATTAGCACTATTCCTGTTAACTCGGCCCATGTATAGCATTCTCGTCGTTAGTTAAGTCGCACCTGTTTAAATCTCTTAGGCATATATGTACATGTATATTTGTTTATTTCCAAAACACAACAGGCAAAGCGTTGTAGGTGAGCAGTAACAATTAACAGTATGGCTACTAAGTCTTATGGTTGAGTTTGTTATTACATGTTTGCTTATAACATTTTTGGGATAAAGTTCATGAGTCTTTATCAGGGAGGGTGAAGTTATTTGCCCTTTGCCGACAGTAACTGTTATCGAATGGTCCTCGCTGCAATGTGCAGTGGCCACGGAGGACGTGAAGCTCATTGCCCTGGACTGCTCTGAACAGAGCGATGTCTGCCGCTTGTGCTAGCGTTTCAGGCGTCAGAGCCTCAGGATATAAATAGCCGACTCGCCTGAGCCTGTTCATGGCGCCCTCGAGGCAGATTTAGTCCCTTTCACTCGCTAGGCCTCACCGTGCAGGAGAGACATACATCGTACGAGATATGGTAGTTGCTCTAGTGATTAGTTGAAGATCTTTCATCTAGGCATCATGTGCCGTAAGGGTTCTGATGGCATACAGTAAGGCGGAACTAGAGTAAAGGATCTTGTTAATGTGGTCAGTTATTGTTAGTTTTTCTCCTGTAAGAACTCCCAGGACCTTGATGGATGCTGTGCGAGAGACACTAGAAATGGATGGACGGGGAGAGAGGGAACACCTGTTGCGTCTGATTATAACCATCGCGCGTTTTAGCAGCGTTTTAGCAGCGCTGATCCTAAGTTCTTTTCTCTAGACCAGTTGGCGATGTGTTGGAGCTCATCCGTCGCAGTTGATAAGTGATTAGAGTTAATGAAGACATAGGAATTGTCGGCATATTTAGAAAGGGGATGAACAGAGGGTGGAGGTAAGATGTTCCCATTATGAAATCCGCTGGGCCTAAGACTGATCCCTGGATGACGCTGGCGTTGATGGCTATGGCTGCAGATGTAACTCCTTTGAAGTGAGTTGCGCAGTTTTCTGCCGTGTAGGTAGTTGACTAGCCAGTTGTAGATATAATCAGGGTTGTACAAAGCTTCTAGTAAGCTGGTTATTGCAGAGTGTTTGTTGGAATCAGTGGATTTAGAATAATCCATCGATATGATTATAACGAGCAATGTTCTCAGCGTTTTTGAAAGGTTCTTACAACTGCGTTTTATAAAGCTCTTTACTTGTGATCCATCCTGCAGGGTTCTACTAGTCCCTCAAGTCTTTTTTCTTTAGTCGTGGCTCGGCCGGGAGCGCCTCTGAGTAGCTTCTTGAAGAAGCGCTATATAAATGCTCTGAATGAATGAATGAATGAATGAATATACATATATACGTACAAACAGGACAGTATTATAGTATAGTAAAATACAATAAGATGCAATACAATGAAACACGATACATAAAAATATACAGTGTAGTTTATTAGACTAAAATACAATGGTATGGTATTCCCATAAAATTCGTTGAGAGATTCAAAGGTGCGCCTTGGTTATGAAGAGAAGAATGATCGTTTTGTTCTTAGAAGTTGAGTGACGTGTGCATAACAGAGGAATTTCGCTTTGATAGACGCTTCATTGCTCACTGAAGAATGAAAGTCATTACCAGACTGCTCTGCACTACATTAAATTACATTGCTATAAGCGTGGCCGAGTTGCAAAGAAAAAAGTTGGAACTTATTGTAAATATATAATGTAGTTTTTACAGGACATCTGTTTAAATCTGTTTGGTTCTAGTGCCTACCCTACCCATCTAGTTTTCCTACATATGGGGATGACTCGATAAGCACTTTGTGCTTCTTCTCCTCATTAGTGTTATTCCATCGGTTATGAACTTATGTATCTTATCATTGCACTGTTTATACAATTTTACATTAACTTGTCTTATTATCATTTCTGTACATTGTTTTATTGTATGTTATGTTTCTTTTATTGAGTTCTTTCTGTTCACTGTTTCAAATAAATAATAAATGAGCACAAGTTACATGTAGTAATGAATGGGTTACTTCCTTCCCTTCAGTCTGGTTTTGGAAGAACTATTCTACCGAGACTCTATTGGTCCGCCTTCTATCGGACTTCTATGGAGACATGGATTGTGATCAGATTACCCTTTTGGCTCTGTTTGACGTTAGCTCGGCATTTGATTCTGTCGATTACTCTATCCTACTTCAGTGCCTCTGTTTCTTTTGAATTGGCTGGTAAATAGAATGGCTCGTTCTTTTCTCACGGGTCGCACTAACTGTCATTGCCGGCTCCTCTAGGACTCGTTAGGTCTTTACCCCTTTTGGTGTGCCCCAGGGATCGCTGTTAGGCCCTTTACCCTACATGCTATTCATGTCTGATGTTAGCTCCCTGCTGCGGTCATGTGGACTTCTACACCAGCTTTATCCTGACGACATTCTAGCATTCACTGCCGCGCGGTTAATGCGGTGGCCTCTGTTGGTCTGATGTGCCGTGTCATTGATGCCCTCTCCGGTTGGATTACCTCAAACCACTTGCTTTTAATTCAGTTCAAAACCCAGTTTATCTGGCTTGGCAGTCGGAGACAGCTTGATCGTATGGATCTACACCTACTGACCGAGACCTTCCCCATTTTGCTTTCTCGCTAACTGTTCGCGACATTGGGAACAAATGAACTCATAAATATATCCTTTCCAATTTGCACAGTTATTTAATTCGCCAAGAAAAGCTTCGAACGCATTTGCTGAAATAGGAGATGGAGCGGTTGCTAACCTACGAAGAGACAGACATCAACGTTGTAACGAATGCCATTCCGAAGCCCAATTAACAACAATTCTCAAATAGCGAACTTCAGAAATAGCTGTCTCTCCAAGTCAACGGGCGAACGACAGGTTTGCTGATACATTTAATGCAGGCCAATCAATCCAATGCTGCGGCTTGATTACTGGGTGGGCTAAAAAAAACATCGGAGCTAGTAATCCTGTTTACTGCGAATCCGGAGAACAACTTACCCTGTTCCAATAAAGAGAATATTAGCAGACTGATTGCCACTTTAAGAATCATTTCGCCGTTGATGTCGCCCTTCGTGTTGAATAAGTTCGAATGCTCATAGGTTTCGGCGATTCCGTCTTTTCGCCTCGCAAAGAAGAAAGTCAAGTTGAAACTTGACAAACAGAAAAGAAATTAATTTCACGTTTGCATCATCATCAATAGGCAATGCATAAACAGTATACCATAACAATAACATGTATGATTGTATGTAGGCCTCTATTATGTAGGTATGTATAAAAGTAGGGGCCTGCTTAACATTGAGCATTTTCTACTTCAGAAAAATGCAAAAGTATGCTGCATACTGAATAGTCAGACAATCGAACTGACAATAATTCCTAATTCTTTTACTTCATAATCACAGGGAAACAATGCAGGGATCTTATTTTGCATACATCCACACTTATAAATTTATCTATGACGACTCTGAAACAACGTCAGTTAAGTTACTTCCATCTTGGCCCAATAAAGTGCTTTGCAAATAATAGCCTACTACTGGAAAATTAAGCTTCAATAATATTCAACTGTTTATTACCTTAGTCGTAGAATGACAGTTTTACGTTTATGAGTAGTAACACCAGTTATTACTATCTGTCTTCAAAGCCAGTTCTGAAATGACATTATATTGGGTTAGCAGAGTATTGTAACTGCAGCGCATTCATTCTTAGGCCAAGTCAAGAGGCGTCGTTCGCATTGTGTTGTTTGTTGACTGTCCAGTCATTGCTTTTCACTTCTATCGGGTGAATTATAGCACTACCATTGATTCAGCTGAACGACTGACGTGTGTATCTATAGCCCAAATTAAAACACGCACAGCCCTGCCCTGCCCTGCCCTGCCCATGATTGTGTAAACAACATGGCTACACTTTTGTGTACATATGAGCAAAGGCTTGAGCTAGAGATGATGGTTCACTGACTTTCATTTTACACCCCAAGTGGGGCCCCTTTTTGGAGTCCCGTGCTTAAGGCTAAAGGAGTGGACTAACCTGATTCTATTCAGTAAAACAATAGTTGACGACAATATCTTTGAACTATTTTGGGTGAACATTTGAGGAGAAAAACCGCATTTCATGAACAACTGTATACGCCTTTGAAAAATGGGTTCTGCGCCCCTTCAAGCAAAATATATCTGATCGTATTGTGTCTTGTTCGAGACGTTGTGACAACCCATTTTCACGGGTAAAGCCCTACCACATGACCCTCAAAGATCTGCAAATAGTCTGCATAGCAGTGCATAGGGAGCGGCTGTTTAATCAGTCAATAATTGACTCACGGCTGCTTCAGACTGAAACCCCATCGCGAACAGTCCCAAATAGTTGGTCCTTAATTGCATCAAATTGTATCATGTTGAAGGTTACTGGTGATTGCTTGTCATAGGATTTTATAGGTTAATTGAGCAAAATGAACTAGGTCCTATTGTGCTCGAATCAATAGTTGCTACTTCGAGAAATAATCTTAAAATATGAAATGCGACTTTACTTTCTTCATCAAAGTCAAACCATACAAACTAGAACAGTGCACTCTTGTTTACCGTAACACACAAGTTGCCAAATCTTTGCACCTAACAGCTGATGTTTGCAGGACTGATGCGAGCAATTTTAAGACCTCATAGCAAAAATGCATCCGTTGGTCTCAGACTCTAAATGCAACTTTGCATTTTTCATTAAACTCAAGCCATTAGAATCTGCAACACGATCCGCTATTCTTTACAACAAATGAACATCGTATGTTCAAATTAAGCCCAAAAACCTTCCTGGTGCCAACAGCTGTAAGACCCTGTAGAAGAATGAAAAGCAGCTATTGGTTAGGTGAATTGGTATGGCCAATTTTACTTTTAATTTCAGTAGGCCTAATGTAGATAAAGAAGTAGCCTAGATCCTAAGCAATGACGAGTGCAAAATTCACCGCAGGGATGAATGCACATAATAATTATATAAAGCATATTAGTCTCTTCTACTTAATTCTCAGCTAATCTTGTCTGGCAGCTTTAACTCCGCCACTGTTCGCTTTCTGACAGTGCCAGTCCCAAGCCTGGATAAAGGAGGAGGGCGACGCTAATGGTCTTTGTTACCACACAGTGGTCGTTAAGCAGTAAACAAGCAAGCAAGTCTGGCAGCTTCCACAGCGTCAGTCGAAATAGGCAAAACATATCATACCGTTAAAGAGGACACAATTCTAACCGATCCACATTCAGTTGAATAAAAGATAGTAATTTTAATAAGGAGCATAAGCGAGAACCTGAGCGGGTGTGGCATTCAAAACAGCCCGTGAATTGCTCGCACGGTGTAAATATATATTTGCACATGCAAACAATGTATATATACTATGTATATACTTTGCATGCATTACTTGTTGTTTAGCTAATGTCTCATTATTGTTTGTACAATACAAAGCAAGTCTGGAGTTCTTAGGCGTTTGAAAGTGATGGCCTAGTTCTTTGATGTCTTCGACATGGGTTGTAAGCAACCCCGCCTCTAAAGACCCGCTATACTCATTACATTTTGATATTGCCGCACGACACACTGGTCGTGGCTCACTGTGCAGCCCTCGGATGAGCTCATAGGTCCATTAAGAAGTCACAACATTCCAAGCCTGTGTTAACCAAATTTATGACGTCATTCAAATCAGGATTTCAAATCTGCTGTTCAATTCATCGTTTGCAAATCAGATGTAATCGTCTTTTTCTTCGTGGTCTAACCTTTCCTCCGAACCAACTAAGCATTTCATAATAATAATAATAATATCTTTTCTTTAATAAGCGCCTGACAAACGCACTGCGCTGTACATATACATGTTATGCAATTTAAATCTTAACTACTAACAGAACAGACAGCTTGCAATACAACGGCGCTAATAGCAGCCTACAAACATATCCGCCCAACGGGGGCTCGAACTCGGTACCTCTCGGTCTGTGTGCCAGATGTTATCCAATGCGCCACGGCCTCTCTCAGATTGCCTTAAGGTTGCATAATATGAGGTCACCATCTATTAGTTTGAAGCGTTCGCGTCCAAATGTTCCAGAGATAAAGATATTTGCTATTGGGCTGTTAGTTGAACATAACATTTAATTGAAACCTGATCTTCTGTAGCCAGATTTCCCATTCAGAGGCGCTCCCGACTACTGCGCGAACGCTGAATCGGAGTTTCACGCCGAAGCGCATGAGCAATTGCGAGTGAAGGACTTGCCCAGGGTCCCTACGCGGCGACTCTGAGGTGGATTCGAACCCGCATCCCTCCAGCTGCAAGGTACCGAACATACCCCTAAACCACCGCGCCCCAGTTGTATTGTGATGTGTTGTATTGTGTGTTGTATTGTACTCCACGTTTATAATTCGACCGAGCCACCCGCAATAAAGATCCGAGAAATTAATCTCTGATCAACCGACCCGACCGGGAAGCGAACCCGTGGCGCCGGCGTGACGAGCGGGTTACCAACCCACTCGGCCACTCAGGATCCTTAGGGTAGAATTTTGCTGGGAAAGACTAAAATGTACATCCTAATCTTAATTAAGGTGACATGAATCTTAAAATTAAGCTTAATTTTGCTCAAATTGTTTGATTATGAACTAATTGTTTATAATTAGAGTTTCTTCTTGTGGAAAAGAACAGATCTGACATGTGCGCTCGTCAGATGCAAATAACGACTGCCTATTTACTTACTTACTTTTACCATAGAGGTGGTGTGAAGAATGTAAGGCATTTGTTCTCGAGAAATAATTGAATAAAGTGTGCGAGTTATACCTGGCTATATTAATTTTGTGAATGTTAAATGGAAAACTAAAATGTAACACCAAGATATTTACTTTAGCCTACATTAGCAACAATGAAGGTTTTTTAAATTTCAAGTTGGCTACATCAACGTATAATGCAACTAAGAAGGAAGTTGAAAAGGTTATGTACTAAGAATTTCCTTAAGCAATTTCCTTACAAAAGCGCAGCTTACGACGATTCCGGCCTCATTGTACGCCGACAAAGGATGACAGTATAGATGCCACACCCGTACTCAGCCCAACAAAGAGCGTGTCACAGGTCTAATCCCTCCCGTTACTGTAACGAAATAGAAATTCCTCTACTGCATAGAAAGATGGGACAATGCTTCTCGATCTGTACCCCACCTAAGTTGTCACGTTGTCTCAATGAAACATAACTAGGGCAGAGATATAGTACAGGGCGTCGGTATACATGTAGTTATGCTGACGCCCATCGAAGCGTTGGGTGGTCTCGTGTCAGGCCACATCATGCAGCCAAACTAGCACTGCTACTGTTATTTAAGCATACATGTTACAAATTATTAAAAGTAAGTTCCAGATTCCTTTCGAATTTGCGGAGAAAATACAAAGGCTTACGACCTTATCTTAAGGTGAAAGTAATAAAGCTTATTTTATGCGAAATAGGGTTTTCAATTATCTGATTACGAATTATTATTGGTGTATAAGTAATAAATTATGTAATAAACTATATAAATGTATAGATACAATACAATAGATACAATACAAGTAGAGTTTTTTTCTTTTGGAGAAGAAACAATGAGACACGTTTAACATAGAGGTAGTTTGAAGAGTAGGCTATTATATTATTGCAGTTGTTCGACTAGGTGTTAGCAACATAATTATGAGAGCTATTCATGACTGTTACAAATTTGTGATGACTTACTGGACAGTTAAAAGGTCGAAATAATAATATTAGTAAGACTACATCGGAAATAATAAAGGTCCAAATTTTCAAGTTGACTGAATCAGAGGTTAATGCAATAAAGGAAGGAAGTTCAAGAGGTCATGCTTGCTATGTATGTTGTAGCCTAAGTATATTCAAGTAAGCCTCGGCTTCGGAGGGTCACTGATTCATTGTACACGGACAAAAGAGGACACTATAGATGCCACACCCGTACACAGTCGAACAATGTCGGGGTGAAGAGAGTTGCAGACCAAATTCCTCCCTGCACTGTAATAGACATTGCAACCTCTCCTATGCACAGAAGACGTAGCAATGCTGCTCGATATCTGTGGCCAGCCTAACGTTGCTTCAATGAAACATAACCTGGGCAGAAATTTAGAACAAGCGTTGGGTTAAGTGTATGTCCTGCGACGCCTTGTGGGTCCTCTGTCAAATGCCTCTATACCATAGCAAGCAGCCTAACGCAGGTAAACTCAGGTTAACATTCTTCGTGTCAACAAGTTTTAGTCAGCGCCCTAATTTTGGAGCAGTTAAAGTAAAAGCGTACATAAATCAATCAAATTCAATTATTTAATTCTTGAGTCCAGAGTACGCAACGTATGCACGCGATACAGAAATGCTTTAATGTATCATGGATGAGCAATTGAGCATAGAAACTATACAAACGCTGTTCGAATCTTTTCTTACATCTTCAAAGGTCTTTCATTCCGCGCAAATACAGTAAGAAAACAATATCATGGTTTCTGTTGAACTTGTGAAACCAATGTTACCGTGAAGCGCCCCTCCGCCGTCTCGGCCAGAATAACCTCCGATTCTTCGACCTTCGAGAAGTGCATGATAGGCAATAAGAACACCAAAGATACGACCACATGGATAAGAAACGCGTTTGTTTTAGAATCCACCAACACGCCAAGATCACAAACGAGAGGGGGTTACAGGTTGTCCCGTCTGTATTGACGGACTAGGCTAATGGTGCACTGGCCATTGAGATTGTGCCCAATGACTCGCTGCTGGAATTGGTGCAATTTCGACAGCGTCATCTCCAACTAGATGCTAAACCCCAGCAGCTTCAATGTCCTTCCGCTGGTTTATGTCACTCTAAACTTTCAGGAAAGAACGATCCATTTTTCGGGAATCGATACATCGATTATAATCTGGTAGAGCCATCAGATGAATTTGCTAAATGGTAAGTAGGTACGTAATTAGCCTTTATTTGTATCTGACAAGCGCATAATTATTATACTTATGTGAAGGCTGTAACTAATGATTGTCCAGTCTGTAAGTGGTGCTCAGGAATAAGCCTCTATTGGCTTACATGTATGTCTAGCGCCGTTCAGCTTGCAACTCCCTGTAACCTGATTTTAAAGGACACGACTCAATATTCTTGAAAGTTTCTTGTAAAGCGTTAGATACATTTTAAATGACTGGCAGATAAACACAGATACTGAAGCATCAGATGACGCATGCATTAGATTTTAAGCAAGCAAACATTTATTCTCAGACTTGCCCAACAAGGCCAATAATATTGGAGACCAAAATACACTGATTCATCTAACAACAAGTTGTCAATGACTTTGTTCAGATTAATTTATTATTTATAGGACCAACACGCACCAAAACTATCTCTGACGTAGGCTGAAATAACAGATTCTTAGGGTGGGGCAATGGATTGGCGTTCTCGTTGAACTCCCGTTAGCTTTCGGCTAAGACCAGGAGAGCTAGACGTACAGACTGTCTTTATCAACTCTATTGATGATGTATGTTTATTAACATGCCTGTACACCAAAATACGGATAGCAATTGCAATTGATCACTTAAAGAAAAAGACAGTAGACGATAGTTGCAGCTCTGTCAGACCGTTGCTAAGTAGATTGTCTATAATTTGATATTTATTATCTTATCTAGAGGACCGAATTCTACGAGGAATCTCGATCACGTGTCATCAATAGCAGCAAACCCGCCGTGTTGTTGTCCTGTGACTTTCAGCCCATAGGACGGGTCCAGCGAATTTTTCAACTCAAGGTCAAGATATTTCAGCTGCCAAACGCGAAGACATCAGCACCATAGCCCAAAACACTGATATCATCATCTGTGTGCAGAGGACCTGCATAACGAAAGTCTTAATCGGACGATCTCGTTTCAATGTTGGCCGATCAGATCTCGATCTCATCAGTGGAAATGTTTGTAACTGGTTGGACACGAAGCGCATTTATTTGAAGGAGAAGCCCAGATTCTGCTACTCTCTTTCATTCATTCATTCATTCATTCATTTCAGGAATTTGATATAGCGCTTTTTCAAGAAACCTACTCAGAGTCGCTCCACTCTTTGTGCTGGAGATGGTGAAACGGTGCATTGCCGAGAGTTGTAGGATTAGGCCAACAAGTCTCGGAAACGCATCGTTTTTCAGGCTCCAGAGCTGTTGAGAAAAAACTCAGTGCGGTACAATATAATGCAATATAATAGTTAAACATCGGTTGGGTGTGGAATTATCCATTGCAAAAATGATGAATCGGTGACCCTCCGAAGCCGAGGCTTACTGTTCATAAGTCGTAAATTATCCTAACAAATTTAGTATTGCATAACTAAAAGTTTGAAAAATGTGCTGACACCGACTTCACCCACATCAAGTGCTATTAATAAATATCTGAACTTTTCTTACGTATTTCAGCTTCAGCTGACAGCGAAGAAGCCTGTTACATTGCCAGACACGTTGTCTGGCAATGTAACAGGCTTCTTCTTCGTCTGGCGATGGGAGGGTAATGACTTTCGTCGTCAGTGAATTGCCTGTAACAAAAGTCTGACGTCTGAACAGGGCAACAAAGCGTCTAGGCAAAGCGCAGGTTTCAGAAGCTACCCTTCATGAATCAGTAGCACACCCATGTTTACGCTTGTATTTGGTAAACAGTGTTCACTGTAGTCACTGACGTTCTCTAGCTCAGTAGTAGCAATGGCGGTGTTTACATCGTATAGGATAATGACCCAAGAATTGTCCTCAAAGTTTTGTTCTGATATTAACTAACTGAAAATGGAAAATCATACCCCCATGATGGGCCATGATTATAATAACATTCTTCACTGAAGAGTTAAAGTGTAACAGACTAGTGTGCTTGATTGTCAGCCTTAATCCCTGACGGAGTGGAAAGATGCACTGCTTTACTTGCGCCCCTTGTAGAACGCTGCTACAAAATGAGTACATCCACCGTACACTGTACGATGGAAGATCAGGTGGAGAGGAAGAAGATTGTCCAGCTGCCCTTAAGAGGGTGTGTGCCGAGCCTGTCACGAAATAGAGTATCCCCCGTTAGAATTATATCCCCTTAGCGAAATGAGGTATCCGGCCGGATGAATCTGAACGTGAAGGACTATCCCCCTCGTGCGAAAGTATCCCCATGAGTCGTACGAAATCATCATTCAAAAAGTATCCTCTGCAACTTAATTACAAATTGTGCTATTTAAGTCGATTTAGAACCATATTTGGTAAAAACGGTTAAAACTTAAATCTGAATCATAAACGAAAAACGTAGTCTTTTCAACAACAACAAATAAAACAATGAAAAACGGGACAAAAGAAACTAGAAAATAATTTAACTCTGTTACATCTTGTACTGCATTTTGAAAGTAAAAACAGTAAAGTATTACTGTACTTTAAAGTATTTAAACAATTTAATTTTAATCAGCAAACTACCCAACTAAGTAACATTAATCTACAACAATTATTTTATTTTTATATGTTTTTTAAATAAGAAATTGAGAAATTAAAAATATTGAAATCTTTCCTAATTTAAATTGTAAACGTAAGTCCACGTAGGCTAAGTCCATGCTGACTAACATAAACTAACAAAATTATTAAAAACTAAATTTTTTGGGTATAGAGTGTAGACTAGCTTACTTTATTAAAACTGGAAGGCCTACTTACAATTTTAACTTATATAAATCTTGATATGGAGTAATATAAGTCAGTTTATCAGTCAATCGGAGATTACTGTATATAAAGACAACATTTCGCATAATCATTTGGATAACTTAGAAATTCAAATCACTTTTATAAATTTTATTTCTGGTAGTGCGCTATTTATTTATCAAATGATGACATTAAATAGTGACGTAATTATATGAATCCTTGAAAGAACGGAGACAACGTCGGGGATTTCAGACAAAATACAATTAAGACACAGTTTCATGAAAAGGGACTAAGTGCTAATTAGCCTAGGTGAATTGGTAGCGCGCGCTTGATATCGGTCGTTTCGTATCTATGGGTACACTAGCAAAGTCATTGAAGCCATTTTGAGGCAACGAACCAACTTCAAGGGCTCTTGTGTTCTGTGTGCTATCCTAATCTCACGTTAATTAAGCAATACCTCAAATTTAATCCATTCGCATAATTAGTTGCGTGAAGTTCTGATGCGATGGAAGTGTCTAAAAGAAGGAAGACAAATATCAGCGGTCACAAACGACAGTGCACTGATAAGGAAATAAGGTGCTAATTAGGCGCCTTGGTTGCTCGCGCTTGATATCGGTCGTTTCGTATCTATAGGTAGGCCTACACCAGCAAAGTCATTGAAACCATTTGAGGCAACGAACCAACTTCAGGGGCTCTTGTGTTCTGTGTGCTCTTGTAATCTCACGTTTATTAAGCAATGCCTCAGAGTAAGTTTATTCGCATAATTACTTGCGTGAAGGTCTTGATGCGATGGAAGTGTATAAAAGGAGAAAACAAATATCAACAGTCATTTGTCTTCCATCTTTTAAACGACACGAACTTCGGTGTTCAGATCAGAAGAAAATTTGCAGGATGATAGAAATGAATCACTCTGCCCCCTTCGTTACGTCACTGCTCGGGACCTCTGGAAGCAATGCCCTCACGCCACTGGAAGAGTGGCTCAGGTATTGTATTGTAGGCCTATCTATCAATTTATATAGTGCCTATCGCAGTGCACACCGATCAGTGGCGCTCAAGTGGGAATGGTCCATAGTGGTGTCACTGAGTGAAAAGATTTATACGCAAAGGGGAAACAAGCTGACTTGAGCAACTTTTGCATAAACGTACAGTCAAAGCAGCAAACATTAAGAATTAATTTAAAAAGCATGATTAACTAATGAAACTTGGTGTGCACTGCTTGTTGTCAGTTCTATAATCAATACTTCGAAAATTATTCGCCCTCATAGAGCCGTTAAGCAGTTGAACTGAATTTATGATCTGAAAGAGCGCATTCACTTTAGTGGTAAAGTGCTTCAAAGTGAACATTTAAAAATGGACTTTTGAACTTGAAGGCTCACTTAGAGTCACTTGCTTTAAATATTTCTGGCTTTAGATTTTGATTAAAATATATATTCATAAATTATACGCTTTAAAAAATAATACCTTACACCTGTGCATTTTTATCCCCCGGGGGATAATTTCACACGATGGGAGATAGAAATGGTTTATCCTCCGGATACTCTATACCAGTATAGTCCATCCGGGTGGATAAATTCATTCATCCCCCGGATAGTCCTAGGACGGATACTCTATTTCCTGATACCGAGGTTGAGCAAAATTGAGTGGCTAATGCTTCATACATATGGATTGGCTATCCGAAGAGCTAGCTTATAAATTATGTAGAAAGCCCCTTCTTGTTATTTGAAAAGTACGGCATAATTTTCTAAGATTAGAATTGAGCTGTATGATTTCTAGATATTAGACGCTTTCAAGTAAGAAATTACTTTTATATTTATGCAAGAATCACTAAAATGTGAAAATGAGCTCAAGTACTGGACTTTGTTGTTTGAATGTGCTGATATTCTGACTAATAACGAAGTTATAATAATAATAATAATAATAATAATAATAATAATAATAATAATAATAATAATAATAATAATAATAATAATAATAATAATAATAATAATAATAATAATAATAATAATAATAAAAATAACAATAATAATAATAATAATAATAATAATAATAATAATAATAATAATAATAATAATAGCGTATCTCCATTACAATACAACGCTTCAACGCTGTTGCTTTCATTGGCTCCTTCATTAAACCCTCAATTGACATGGATGAGGGGTGGCCGTTCCAGAATACAACACTTTTATAATTTCTAAGACCCTGGGGAATGAAGTTCCTCAGGGCAAAAAAAAAAAATAATAATAATAATAATAAGATTCATATAGCCCGTAGTTCAGCCGAGGCCGAAGAAAAAGGGCGTTGAAAACTATATATATATATTCGTTTATTTGAAAAAGAGACAAATCTGGGTGGCACACCGCACCCAGTTACATGTCGAAGCATAAACCAGATAAACTCTAACAATACGTCTTGCCATTTTGCATTTCCAATTACTGGATGTCAGAAACGCCCATTATGTCAGTAAGTGGTATTTGTTATGCACTTGAGTAACGGTGTTTCCCATTATTCGAATCGTTGCTTCTCTTAGGGCGTAAAATAACATTAAAGCGACTCATATTGTTCGCCATTGCGCGCCTACAAATTCTAACAACGATGTCATTGTTCACGAATAAACAGCCACTGAAATCGTTGGGTTGTGAGTGCCAAAGAAAACGGCTAGTACGTACAGTGACTATAAGTGATTTATGATCTAGCTGTACCAACGACTTAGGCAACAATACGAGTGCCTAAGTTGCCTAAAAAAGGTCGCAGCTAGTTCACGTTCTTTTCATCCAATTACTGCGCTTCGTCACTCCTGAAAAGCAGACCACATTTTTGCAGCAACACTTAACAAGGCAATAGGACACAAAAGCATGTGGCAAAGGAGCACGTGTGTAGGCCTATAGAAAACATGTCAATGAAAGCGCGTTATAGGCTAAACATTAGTGGAGCCTAAAGGTAAATGTTGTGCACGTACAGTCTGTATTTCGCTGCGTCATCAGCATATAGACATGAAGTTCAACGAACTTATTGCCACCTAACTTAAATTGCATTTCATCAGCTCTTATTTCTTAGTGTCGGGTTCCGAAAGGCTTCAAATAATCGTGGAAAGTCAAACCTTGTGCCAGGATCACATGGTATCGAGATTCAGTCTCGGTCCCGTGGCATCACCCCGTCCTCATGACGTCACCCTGCCGGCTAAGGATGATAAACATTTTATACCTAGGGTACTTTATGGCAACTTACGCTGAACAATTAGGCAATTGTATGCCTTTACCCTTTATACTAACCTTAGCCTCCTAGCCATTTGACTATTTTTTCCATCTCTAAACTGCTGTTCTTTTGTACCATGTTGCGTTTGGGTCAACGAGTTTGTGTAATAAACGAATAGTAGTAGTAGTAATGTCTTAATCTCGTTGCCTTGAGTAAATTCTGTTTTGGCCTCAGTCTCTCTTTTGAGGTCGCGCTTAGGCTCTTTAGAAAATGTCATGAGACAAAAGACTTCTTATGTCTTGAATAAGCGTCAAAATAATTTGGTTTCTTACGCTACAAAGCTTGACTTCCATTGAAATTGCTAAACTCGAAGTCAAAAGTCCATTTGCATAATTTATTCAGTTCTAAACGCAGTCACAACGACTGCGTTTAGAACTGAATAAATTATGCAAATGCACTTTTGACTTCGAGCGGTGCAGCTCTCATTACGATTATTGCGCAGATCTACTCTGCTACATGTGTAGATCTACCGTGTTACGCATACAGATGTACCCTGCCACATGGCCATCGATATCCCGTCACATATGCAGCGCTGCCATGTCACGTGTGCAGCTATGCCACCACGTTGACCCAAATCTTAAAAACTAACATTACTTCTTTTTTTTCTTTATAGTAGCCTTTGTGTATGTAAGTTGTGAAGCGGTGTGTCTTACTGCTTGATAAATAAACGAATATATCATCATCATCATATGCAATTCCTCATTTTTAGTTCTACCATGTCATGCGTAACCCTACAGCTGTTACCTGTCACATGTGCAACATTGTGCATGTATGCCCTGCTAAATTTTCCTGAGCGTTGCTCTGCCCATGGTGACAGTTCTAAGCTGTGTGCAAACGGTGGTGTAAACCAACAAAACTAAACTGTACGCGGATAAGCAACTTTTCTGTTAAACCAAGTCGTTTGTTAGGATTTTCGAGTTCACACAAACTGATAATAGAAGAATAACTTCATAAATATTAAGCATAAATATTTGTTTTATTCAGCATAATGTGCAAACAATATATTTACACTTAAACTATGCCTGTACAGTGTACACGTACAAATCCCACTTATGGACTACGTTCTAAGCAAATGTGCAAGACTCCAAAGTCTATTCTGCCTACTGTTAGTTGTTAGTCGGTTTAGTTTGCTGAGCGCAAGTAACGAAATTTGAGCCGAGAATCTGTTCTTGGAAAACGAAAGTCATTGTGCTCTGAATGAGTGTTAAAGGAATAAGGAGACAACGTCCAAGAGCGATTCCTCGACACCTGAAGTCTCTATCAATCCTTCCAGTAGTTCTATGCACGTTTGCAATCCTATAACGGAAAGACAGAAAATATTATGCATCTTGACTACTACTTAGGAGACGCCTTTGCGAAGACATTGCATCGTGACATAATGTACTGATATTCGAGAGTATGCGCTTCATTGGGGTAGCGAAGTGAAGATGTGCTAGATAGCCTAATAGTAATAATGGAGACAGTTTTGCCGATAGGTCATCCAGTGGACTTTAGAGCATTTCCAATTCCAATGATGTTTGTTGCATAAGATGAGGACAGAAATTGGAAGGTCTTTGGACGGACTACAGCAAATCAAGAAGAGTCTGATGTTGAATAGGTTGAGAGAAGAAATACAATATTAATTAAGTCAAAAACTGAAGCATCTTATTTGAACACGTAGACATTTGAAAGAATGCAGGTTTACGGATCGACATAAGAACGGCAAAATGACCTTACCTTTGTCATATTTAAAAGCCAACATAAGCCATTATGACGCTGGGATTTGCGTCGTTTTAATGCAAATCATTACTTTAGTTTAGAGGCCATAAGAGTTTATATCGTACGATTGCCGGTATGACGACATAGAGTATCCCCCTAAAAATTATATCCCCTTAGCGAAATGAAGTATCCGGCCAGATGAATCTGAACTGGAGGGACTATGCCACCGTGCAAAAGTATCTACATGCATCATACGAGTTAACCCCCAATTCAAAAAGTATCCCCTGCAACTTAATTACAAATGTTGCAATCTAAGTCAATTTAGAAATATGTCAGTCGCATTCATAGGTAAAGCTAAAAGGGCTCTTGTGTTCTGTGTTGTGTTGTAATCTCGTGCAAATTAAACAATGTCTCTGTGCAATTAGCCTATTTTTTCCATTTAATTGATAAACCTAAATTTCCCGGCTTTCTGTTCATTGTGTGAGCTTGATAATGAGTTTAAGGCATAGGATTGGGACTTGTTATTGTCATTTAGATCTAAAGTTAAGAATTGTCAGTGTCATTTAGGTCTAACATTAAGACTTGTTAATGTCGTTAAGGTCTTAACTTAAGCTCCCTTAATTTCGTTCTCTTCTACGCTTGATACATCTATTGGCACATCAGCAAAGCCGTCGAAGCTATTTTAGGCAATGAGCGAACTTCAATGGTTCTTTTATTCTGTGTGGTGATGTCATCTCATGCAAATTAAACAATGCTTCAAAGTTAATTGTCATGCTGCCTTTCCCAAAAATCCTTCTTAAGAGAAGGGGGAAAAGCCAATTCCTTTGTGGTTATTCTACCTAATTAATGTAACTTCTGTATCACTCTGAAGATTAACTTCTCAGTACCTATCAAAGATCACCACAACTTTATTTCACGTATTTTTATAAGCACGTCTACCAACATAATTGATCATTGCTCTGTGATTGTCTCTAGAATGCCCTTAACAATATTGCCTGTTTAAGAATGCGCCTGTGTCAGCTTAATTTCAACCAATGGGCCTAAACGAATTTGATTGATTAATTGCTTAAAAATAACTAGAACACTTAGAGTCACTTGCTTGACCTATTTCTGGTTTTGGATTTTGATTAAAGCATAGATTATAAATTACCCGCATATTTAAAAATATCACCTTATACCTGTGAATTTTATCCCCGGGGGATGATTTCACACCATGGGAAATATAAATGTTTTATCCCCGAATATTCTGTACCGGTATATACCATCCGGGGAGTGGGGGCTAGATTTATTCATCCCCGGATAGTTTTAGGAAGGATAGAATATCATGGACACCGGCTTGCATACCAAGCACTTGATGATCCTATAAATAGCGTGAGGTAACGCACGTTAACCCTGTCATTTGAAGTTTTCTATAAAAAATGAAGTATTATTATGTCATAGTTTAAGTTTGCTTCTCAAAAGTAACTCAGCGAAATCTATTTGTTCTTTAGAATATGGGACGGTGAGTTAGAGCAACAATCTGCGTATAGATATTTTAACCATTTGGAAATCTAAACAAGACAGAATACATGCACAAATTCCCGTGTTAAAATAAGATATCAAACAGAAATATTGATGTCGAACGACGAAAGAAGAGAAGAATTACTCCGATAACGTCAGTTATAATATACTAATATTTCAATAACGCTATGTCATCTACAAAGAAGGTGTCTATATACTGACTGGACCTCTGTATTGCGTAGTCTTGAGTTTTGCATCATTTACCCAAAGTTTTTTTTTTATTTGTACCAACTGCTGTAATATTCATTATCATTTTGCTGATGGCCGATATCTAACAATAAATGACTTACTTTCTAGTGTTATTGTTGGAGAGAGATGAATTCTTTCTTTAGTTATGCCTTTTGTGAAAAAAGCTTGATATTCATGGGAACTTTTCAAGTATTCGTCTAACCAAATAATTTAAGAACAGTCCACCCTAATCAAGGACAACCTAAAAAGACTGCACTCTGGACTGATATATATATATTACCTTACCTTAGACCTTAGTCCTTCCCGTGCAGGACTGCACATCGGGCAACGCAGCTTCTCCACTCCTCTCTATATATATATACATATATATATATATATATATACATATATATATATATATTATTTAATCCTGGGTGGCACAAAAGGGCGTCCAGAACTGAAACCTAAACCTATCTTTGACAAAGCCAATTTGTCTGATTAGAAAATGACGCTAATTAAACTTTCAGATAATTATTGTAATAAGTTGCCACGGAACTCACCAATTGCTTAAGCTGTGCACCTCTGATCAAACGTCGGTGCATTCATTGCAATATTTGGATCCTGAATTTCCGTTGGTTGGCCAAATGTCAGACCGCATTCGTAGGTCGAAGAACTACTGTAAGTGGTCGTAAATGTAAATGATGAAATGTAGGTATATGGGTCATTGTTGGTTCTTTGAGGCGTTGACAGCAGTGTCAGTTTTCACTTGGTTGCAAAATCACCCAAGCAAGCCACCTCCTTCAGTACCGTAGCATCACCTCTCACCTTCCTTTCACCAGGCTTTGCAGTTACTCTGTGAACAATATTCACCTTATCTGTTACTGGAAGTTGGTCTGAGAACAGTGCCAGACTTACAGCCTCATCTGAACGGTACCACTAGTGGTTTCTAGGGCCTTCCTGGCAGCAACGCTGATCTCGGAGTCAACTGACTCGTGTTTTCCTAGATTAATACAAAGTGACAGATCTTGTCCACGATCTTCAGCAGCAAGTGAGGCCTTTGTCCATGCTTTTGTGCAAAGAAGGGCAACAAAGCTGCACATGAATCTGAGTTTCTTTCTTCTTCGTTAGATTGAATACACCACGTTGATCACGAAAAGGGTAGATTTTGATGGCATACAGTAACGTGGCCATCCAACTTGCGTGGTGAATTGGCCCAGGGCTCTCCAGTGAATTATTGAAGGCTAACTTCCAAGACAACCACTTTCAGCTCAATGAGTTCTTGACCTCTTATCTCTGAATCTGATTTTCTTTCAGTTAACTTCTTGAGAAAACTGAGTGCTGTTTCATGATAGGGTTCAGTGCCGGATATGACATTCAGTCCTGTATCACACTTTCCCAAGCAGCTTTATATGTCTGGAAGATTGGAAAATGTGATGAATTAGATGGCACAATGTGACCGCAGCACAAGGTGAATACTTTAGCTAAAATCATCACATGGTGACGGCAGGCCAACCACAGGAGCTCTCGACATATCTTGTCTTCCAGCAGAACGCACACTCCGTTGAAGAATTCAGTGTTGACAGATATCAAAGCTCAGGGTTTGAACCTTGTCAGAGAGTTTCCACAACTCCAGAAGATTATGAATGGCCATGGATTCATTGTATCCTGTCCCACAGGCTAATTTCGGCACACCGAAAAGTTAAAGTGTTAAATATGAGCTCTTAAATTTCATTGGCAAATGGTAAATTCGAAAATTCACTTGTGAAAACACGTCTGCCAAAACACAGAAAGTAGACACCATGACCTTCAGCAAGAACTTTACACTCTGTTCAAAATACCAGTAAGTAAGCAAGTAAGTAAGTAAGTTAGTATAACACAACAGAAACTATTTGAAGCTCATCTCCATGACAAAATTTAATGTTGAGCTGTTGACTTACACGGCATCAAGATTTACCGCTAATGCTACTATATGGTAATATTTTTATGTCATTGAGCACCATCTTCCAGCTGGAATAAGATGCTGAAATTTTATCTCAATAATACTATTTACAAGTCTAACAAACTGAGAGGGTGCTCTGGTTTCTAGCTTGAATTTGGTTTTTGTGAACCACCCTACTCCGTAGCTGAGCTGGAACCTCTGGAGTGTACGATCAAGCGGGTGGATTATTGGTTGGACGACATTTAGTTTCACGAGTCTTACAACCTGAGCTGTGAAAGGCTGAATGATTGGGTGAAAGGTAATCTATTTAAATGCAATGAAATTACTTCTGTAGCTCCTTTGTGTTAATGATTAATGTATAAAGCATACATCGATGGTCGCTTGAAATTGTAATCAACTGGTCTTAAGTGGTTGGAAGAAATGCGATTGGTCAGAAAACCAGAAATCAAGCTATAGACAAGTTGAAACAGACACGTCTAAATCTTAGGCCTGAATCACATTAAAGCACTAGCAGAACGGTTAGAGCCGTGCAGAAAGTTGTAATAGAATGATATACAGAGATAGAATGAGCGGAAATGGCGGTATTTTTAATAGTTCGTTAATTTACAGATTCGAATACGAGGTCGCCACGTCTTCATGGGTTACCTGAATCAACCAGAAATGACCAATGCGGCATTTGATAAGGGAGGTTGGTTCATAACGGGTGATTTGGCCAGGAGAGATGAAGACGGATTCCTATACATCATCGGAAGAGAGTCAGGTATGATAATCAGTTTGAGGTAAGATAATTGAAGACACGTTAGCTACGTAGTCTCATGAATGATATTTTGGCTTAGATCCCTGTGAAGCTCATTTTTTTTAACCAAGTTAATGAGTCTCAGGTTAGCTTATTAGTTCCAGATAACCCAAAAGAAATACAAGCAGGGAATAAGCATCGCCATAGTCCAAAAACGACTCAGTTGCAGGCCGTATTGTTATGAAATAATCGCAAAAAATAGTTTTGATAGATGTGTTGCGTAGATTTAGTGATTGTGCAAAATAAGGCGACAATCCTTTCGGCATGTTGGCTATGTACCATTAGTTCCAAGAGTTCATTATGGTAATTGCACTTTATAAATTATTGAATATTTCTCCAAAAGCAAAGGTTAAAAAATAATAATATTCTTCAGTGAAACAATCCCGTTGACAATCCGCAACCGGTTACAGTGTACAGTTATTCTATTGAAACAATTCACAAGAACACAAATGACAGAAAACATAAATCTTAACTACTAACAGAACAGACAGCCTGCAATTACAAAATATATGTTAAGCTTTTGTGTCGCTTAATCCTTAGACTCGGTGACTTTGGAAAATGGCGAGACAATACATTCAACACCGATTGAGATTATGGCTCGAGACGCTCTTCCGTTCATTCGAAAATGTATGTTGGTTGGAAACGGCAAACCCTACTTAGCCATGCTGCTGACGATTAAGGTAAGACTCGCATTGAGCCGTCAGGATTACTCTTTGCATGTTTCATGATAAAAGCCGTAGTCTAAGAACAACTAGTGTTTCTTTAAATACTTGCACCATAATAGGCAGTCGATGGTTTCAATTAACGTATAGCAATGAGGCTCATGGTAATTATATATATGTATAATTTAATATACATATTTATAATTAATTATATTGTTTGAAGTCAAGAAGATAAACCTCAGTCGCATGTAAGGCTAAGAGAAGTCGCTCGCGAGATTGGCATTTCAAAAACTCCCGTGCATGAAATTGTCAAGAAAAACCTTAGCTTAAAATGTTTTAAGAAATGTCGAGCAACGGAATTTAACACAAGCCAACAAGCATGTACGGCTAGAACGTTAGATCATTCATAATCCATTCATTACAGAGATTTGTAAGGCGCCCCTTCATGATTATCTATTCAGAAGCGCTTCCGATCCAAATTTGGCTAAGGAGAACAATCTTGAGATTAGAATAGAACGTGGTCGGAAGGGCTCTAGGCATTATGCGTGTTGCCAAAAAGCAACTGTTAGATCGCTATCCTCCTTTCATGGTCAATTTTACATGGTTTACGGACGAAAAGTTGTTTACCATCGCTACAAATGAGCATGTGTATACTGCCGCCGGAACTGTGAAGAAAAGCATATCGTCAGTTCGTTTGCTTCCTACTGGCTCGACATTCAGTTGGACAGTCATGGTTTCGGTCCGTGTTTTGGCTCTTGCTAAGACGGAAATCCATTTAATAGAATCCAAAGTAAAAATAGATGGAGCTCATTACCGAGATTGTTTGCTGTCGGAAAAATTTTCTGATATCCGGCGATATTCAGATTATTACACAATTCAACAAGATGGCGCTCCAGCTCACCGATCTCGTGAAACTGTTGAACTGCTGACAAAGGAGACTCTGGAAAGCATACCTCCTAATCTTTGGCCGCGAAGCAACCCGGACTTAAATCCAGTTGATTGCAAGATTTTGGGAATATTGCAAGAGAAGGTTTACAAAACAAAGATCAGAGACATTTTAAGATCTGCGTGAGCGAATCGTTAATGCCTGGGAGAAATTTGATACCGTTGCGCTATCGTAATTGAGTCTTTAGCCAGACTGGATTTCACCTTAAACGTCTCTGTTTCGATGTCACCTCAACGATTAGATTAAGGAGATGCTGGCATAAGTAGTTAGCTAAATTCTGTAGCTTGTATAGGCCTAATACATACCATGACTTGATCATTTTATTAACAATTGAATTGTATTAAGCCATTTAATATATATATATATATATTATATATATATATATATATAACATGATTGCATTATATATATAACGTTTAAACTGAGTACGTAAACGTAATTGCGGGGTCCTACATATGTATATAGGCCCCTATTAGGGTGTCCCAGAAATATGTTTTGTCGAAAATTTTTATGCTGTTCCTCTAAAAAGTTTCTTTATGGTCCCATAATAACACCTGGAAAATTTTATGAAATTTTAAAAATATTTAAGTCCCGCAAGACGCTCACATTTTCCCCATGTTGGCATAATTTGCGCCGGACGTGTCTAATTTATTAATGCTTTTTGACACCGACCTTTGATCCCATGATAACATGTTTAATACTATAAAATTATATAAATGACTGATCCAGGGTGGTTTGTGAGGACTTATATGCATACCGATCGCGGGTGGTTTGGGCGGACTTATATATATATATACCGATCGCTGGATAAGTATATATATATAATTAAATATATATATATATAATACCGACATGTTTAGTCCTCTGTTTGCCTGCATTTTCTGTGTATATCAATCCATATTTATGACTCCGTTTAACCCTAGTTACCCTATGTGTCACTCCGAGTATGTCTGTACCTTTGCTTGTGTCTATCTTCCTCTCCAGACGGTAGTGGACTGGCAGACGTTCGAAGTATCGAATACCTTAACTCCGGATTCACGACAGTGGTTTCAGAAGCTGGGATACGAAGACGAGACCATCGACCGGTTTCTGCAGAATCCGGATAAACGAATTCTAAACAAAATCCAGACGATATTCGATCGATTAAACGCCAAAGCGCTACCATCTCACAGAATCCAGAAATGGACGATACTACCTCAGGACTTCACCATTCACGGCGGCGAATTAAGTCAGTATTGTGTTGCATTTTGCTATAATGCATTATCCTTTATGTTGTTGCATATAATAAATAATAATTTTCTTCTTTTATTAATTTAAGCTGACATGTACGCAGTAGGATTACATAACACAGTAGTAACAGACGATGACAATTTTAACAGGAGTCGAATTTTACTGTATGAGAGCCGTGTAAGTCGCCCATCTCAACCACTGCTCATTTTACCAACGCCATATGGCGAATGGAAGGCTGAGTCACCCTTCCTACTCGATGTTCTGCTCTTCACGCCAGTGATGTTACCATTTTTCTGTCGCCGCCCTTCCCAACAAGATAACACACCACATTACCACCCTCATTTGGGACGGTTATTGTGTAGAGTTCTTAAGCAAGTCATTCGCTAACGGTAGCTTTCCACGTCCGATTCAGATTTCATTTCGCGATTAATAAATCATATAGAACAAAATTAATTTAGAAAAATTATAAATAAATATAGGAAGAAATGTGGTAGCAATGACAATAATAATTACAGCGATGATAATAATTTTCTTCTCTGCATATTTGTGCAATATCAGGGATTGAATCTTCATTTAAAAATACTGACAATAAGAATAACCATAAAATAGGCTAATCATAATCATCATCGTAATCATAATTATTTATACATGTATTGTACATCAGCGATTCAGCGTCAGTTTCCTCTGAGCGTCCTCTGCTATGATGGTGCTATATATATTACGGATTAAAACTGAAATGGCAACTGTATAAGAAATGTTCTTGTGCTTTTTAAACGTAAATTAATCCAGTATTGTTCTGCTATGGCTTATTTTTCAGCTTGGATCCTAAACGTCCGGAGGTTTTTCATCGAGGAGAAGTACGCTGAAACTATCAACTCTATGTATATTGAGAAATGACGACATAAGCATTCATATTGTTTAGACAATGGCTTTTAGGAGTAAGATATAATTATCTTTCTGCTAAGCTTACGACGCTTAACTCTGCTTACGCATGCGATAATTGAGAGACAACGAGTCAGGTCTTTTGTCCACGTTGGACAAACGTAAGGCTCCAATCTTGGAAACAGTGAGTGAGCTCTATGCATCAGGTTGTGATTTTGTATAACTGACGTTGCGCTTTATCTGGTAATGCACGATGCTGCTACCATGGGATCACATTTTCTCCTATTTACAATATGTTTGAAATAATAAGATTATTTACCAAATAATCTCATAGCATAATAAGAATTCTACTACTCTCCAGTAATCGGATCGCATTGGTCTCCCTTAAGGGCATTCAGACTAGAGAGTATCAACATACGATCAATTTCTAGCGGAGTTGAGTCGTGCTTGTAACACGTGTTCCTGCAGAAATAACCTAATAGACCAGAGCATACGAAGAGACCCATGTAGGGCCTACATTGTAGTAATGTACAACTAATTGTGGTGTAGTAATGTGCAGAATAGCGATGTCCTCAAACGAAAAATGTCTATCTAGTCTATATTCTTCTGCGGTTTCCTTACCTTTTGAAGGCCCACGAATGCCACGATGATGATTTTTGTGAAGATGACGATAACTTTGATGAGTTTGATGAAATAAAGCACAACAGATTACACCAACCACGACGAAGTATATGGTGATGATGATGATTTGCTGTTGTTCACGATGATGAAAAGCGATAATGGTAGTAAGGAAAACGACAAATCGGCAATATTGGTTCATACGATTATTTTACTGTCTTAACAGCAATCATCGATTTCTACTCATACAGTGTTAATGTTGCGCTATAACTTATAAGAATAGGCGTAGAGAAGCGATTAGACGACACAAGACCTGGCTAGATTGTATGGAAGCTGATTGAAAATGAGGCTTCACAAAGTATGTTACCGATCTTGTTCATTTGTTTTTTCGTCATTGCATTGAAGGACGCTTGATAGCATGTGCGCCCGCACATAAGGGCAAGAGGGGCATTTGCCCTCCCCAGGAAAATTGACACCTGTTGTTTTAACTACTACTTTTTTGGTGTTTAACAAATTTCATTGCACTAGAGCACTAATGATACTAATGATTCACAAAGTGAAGCTAATAAATTTAACTCTAAGTAATAATAACAAAATATATATGAAAAATACCCATTTTTAAATTCCTGTCTTGCATTTTCCAAGCTCTTGCTACAAGATTTAACCGTAACCATTGTGTTTTGCCCCTCCTGCAAAACTATCTGCGGGCGCCAATGTAGTGATTAGCGCGCTGAACTGTCATTCGAGATGTCGGAGGTTCAAATCCCCGACAAGGCAGACATTTGAATTGAGCGTTCTGCTCCATCTGCATCACCTACAGTAGACAATTCAGCTTTGATGAATACACTGACCCTAAACTGCTGGCCCGAAAATTAGACTGCGAGAAAGAGGACTGGCCACCCACTCTCATATGCCAAGGCTAAACAAATGAAGTCGCGATCACTTCATACCCATGGCTGCCTGGACTGATCTTCTTCTATTGTATTCAGCGGCAAGTTATCTCTTCTCTTCCTTTTATAAAAGCAGATGAACTTAAAAGACAAACCCAGAAAAGTTCCACTTTTTCAAAGACAACGAAACGAGACATCCAGGTTATTATTGTTTCATAAATAACCGTGACCTTATTTGTTGACACCAAACATCTTATTATTCTACGTCACAATATTTCGCTCAAGAGTTGCCACGGTAATTATTTATACCCCCGTGATGACGTTACGATCTGCTTCGCAAGCATATTAAAAGTCTATACATTTTTGGCTACAGGAAAACAGGAAATAATACGGAGATTTTTCATAATAATGTCGGAGATGTTGAACCGAACAGATCAACAGGTTTGTGAGCAAAATAATAAATACATATCTTCATAAACACAATATTAGTCAAGATAAAAATTGGTAAACTGAGCTCCATGCTGGTCGCATATCGACCTCTGCATCAATATCTAGCGTAACTCATTGATTTGATGCTGACATGATTTTCTAGAGTGTAATGTGAAAGTGAAACAGCAGTTATACATTTCATTCATTCATTCATTCAGAGGACTTATATAGCGCCCCTCCAAGATAACCTACTCTGAGGCGCTCCCAGCCCAACTACGGCGATAGAGATTTCAAAGATTTTGTGTCCGTGATTTTCCATTTTGACTGCATAGCCCCGACCCTTGTCAAGTAATCAATGATATCGCGAGAGAGTGCGCTATACAATACAATACAATAGTCGTTTATTGAAATTCAAAAGCTGTCACAAACGCAACTTCTACAAATGGTTCGGGGCTTCTATGGGAGCAGTAACTAAGAGACTAAGTCAGTAGGTGTCCTTATACAGGATGCGGGAAATGTAATTGCGATCGTCTTTTCAGGCAGGGTAAAGTTATGCGTCCTAGCTCGGAGGTTATGTCCACTATTGCGGGGTGGGGGAGTAAATTTCGGAGAACATGGTAAGGTTCTCTTATGATAGCTTGAAAGAGCCTATCGTCCGACTTAATGGACAGTTGAGTGGCTCCTTCAGCAGTGGCATAATCTAGCTATTTCATCGTATCCTATTGTATATGAGAATTTGTACAGCGCCTCTTACAGTACTAGCAGTTACGAGGCGCTCTCAGCGTGACATCATCATCAGGATCCATGGGCCGAAAGCCCGTAGGTGTCCAATGCAAATTTCGTCATCCGTTTCCATAATCCTCTGTCTTGCGCCAATACACTCAAACTGTGTAGGTCTTGTTTGCACCAATCCCTGATGTCATCAGTCCATTCGCTGTTAGGTCTTCCTCTTCGTCCACTTCCATCCATCATACCCATCATGACAGTTTTATTTTTCTATTATAATTATTGTCCATTCTGCATATATGTCCAAACAGACCCAATTTCCTTCTCATTACTGACTGTATTAGATCTTCCCTTTATGTGTAATCTTCTTCGGACCTCCTTATTTGTCACCTTCATTGTCCAATTCAGATGCAACTATCCTTCTATAGCAGTACATTTCAAAAGCCAGGATTTTATCATGATCAGTCTTTTTAATTGTCCAGGCCTCACACGCATAAAGAGCTGTACTAAACACGCATGTTTTTAAGACATTCAGCTTTGTCTTATAACTAATTTGCTTACTATTCCAGATGGAATTTAGTCCTGCCATAACTCCCTTTGCCTTTGCTATTCTTGCCTTTATGTTCTTTGTACAATCATTATTCCATGTTAACAGACTACCTAAGTACACAAATTCTGTTACATTCTCAATCACATCATCTTGCACTTTTATTTCCCTGTCTATTGTCTTCTTGCCAAATACCATTGTTTTTGTTTTATCCACATTTATTTTTAATCCAGCCCGTTGTGCAGGTGTGTTCAGTGCGCAAACATTTTCCTGCAGCCTCTCACAACTATTCTCCAGCAAGTCAATGTCATCTGCAAATTTTAAGTTATTAATCAGTTCCCCCTGTACGGAGATTCCAGTTCCATTGTCTTGTATATTTTCCATGACTCTTTCCAAGTAAGTGATAAATGTATTGGGTGAAATTGGATCTCCTTGCCTTGTCCCTATCGTAGTTGAAAACCATTCTCCTATTTCCCGTCCCACCTTCACTGCAGATTTTGATCTGTCACCAATGTTTCTTAGTATTTGAATCAGTCTGTTTCCTACTCCATATGACTTTAGTACTGCCCATGTCACGTCATGCTTGATGGAATCAAATGCCTTCTGAAAGTCCACGAAACAATTATAGACAAGCTTGTTTTTTCTCTTGGCTTTCCGAGGAAATAAGAAAGTCTTCAAGCAACGAAGGGGGATGATGGTGGGACCCTCACTAAAATCTTACTACGGATTGAGTGAGAGAGATCATTCCACATGGAAAGACACAGGATTGCAAACGCATGGTATTGGGCAGTGGCAGTCCATGCCCAGGAAACTAGGAGATCAAGTCGATCCGCAAATCATAGGCCTATGGCTTCTCTCTCTCTCTCTCTCTCTCTCTCTGTCTGTCTCTCTGTCTCTCTCTCTGTCTCTCTCTCTCTCTGACTCTCTCTCTCTGTGTGTGTCTCTCTCTCTGTGTCTGTCTCTGTCTCTGTCTGTCTCTGTCTCTCTCTGTTTGTCTGTCTCTGTCTCTGTCTCTCTCTGTCTCTCTGTCTCTGTCTCTCTGTTTGTCTCTCTCTGTCTGTCTCTCTCTGTCTCTGTCTCTGTCTCTGTCCCTATCTCTCTCTCCCTCTCTCTCTTTCTCTCTCTCTCTCTCTCTCACTCGCTCTCTCTCTCTCTCTCACTCTCTCTCTCTCTCTCTGTGTCTTGTGTATTCTTGTCTTCAACCATCCTCGATCCGAGGGTTGGTCGCTCCATGGACAAGTCTTCTCCATCTTTTTCTATCTTCCGTCTCTGTCAACGATCGATGAAAAGGCATATTCATCCACGTGCTGATGTTGTTAAGCCATCCCATTCTCGGTCTTCGCCGCGTCCTTGCTCCTGGTACAGTTCCCTGTATGATCTCCTTTTCCAGGCAGTTTCCCTGTTTCCTCATCAAATGCCCAAAGTATGTAAGTTTCCTTCTTTTAATCTGAACGAGTAGACTTCTTTCCGTTCCTGTTTTCTCTAACACTCACTCATTTGTTCTTTTTTATCCATGATACTCTCAGAATCTGTCTTAGGCATTTCATTTCAAACGCATTTATTCTCTCTTCCTCTTTTTTCTTGATAGTCCAACTTTCACACTCGTATGTTGCCACTGGCCATACCAAAGCCCTCATGAGTTTCATCTTTTTATCCATCTTTATGTTATGGCTTTTCCCTAATTGTTTCAACGTTGTTATTGTATTAAGACCTCTAGCCAAGTTCTCTCTTATATCCTTAACGTCTGCTGCCTCTTCCGTTATCAAAGACCCCAGATATTGGAATGTGTCTACTTGTTCCAACCTTACTCCTCCAATTTCTATGTTACAAGTTTTCCCTTTTTGTGTCATCACTTTTGTTTTATTCATGTTTATCTTTAGTCCTTTGTTCTCTCCTATTTGTTGTAAATGAGTGACTAGTTCCTGCAGCTCACTTGCTGATCCTGCCAGAAGTACTATATTGTCTGCATATCTTAAATTCGTGATTTTCCTTCCTCATGTTCTCACGCCTCCCTCCCAACCTTCTATTACTTCTCTCATGACCGCTTCTGCCATTATGTTAAACAAGTGTGGTGAAATTACACACCCCTGCCTAACTCCTTTCTTTACTCGGAATCCTCTTCACAGTGTTCCTGCCACCTTTACTTTTGCCTGTTATTTAAAATATAATTTATTCAATAAATTAATAATATGTGCCCGGAAAACCCATTTTTGTCATTGTTACCCACAGTTGCTCATGTGATATACAGTCAAAAGCCTTTGTAAAGTCTACAAAGCACATGTACAACGGCTGTTGATGTTCGTTCATTTTCTGCATTATTATCCTGAGATTTATAAGTTGATCTCTTGTTCCCCTTCCTCTTCTAAAACCAGCCTGTTCATCAGATAATTCTGATTCTGTTTTTCTTCTCATTCTCTCCATTATGACCCGAAGAATGATTTTACTGGCATGAGAAACTAATGCTATGGTTCTGTTGTTTTCACATTTTCCCATGTCTCCCTTTTTTAGTATAGGTATAAAGATTTAATTCGCCCAATCCTCAGGCCAATCCCCTGTTTCCCATAACGCTATACATATGCGATGCATTTGATCCAGTGCTGTCTCTCCTGCCGCTTTGAATAGTTCTACTGGTACTTCATCCATTCCTGTGCTTTTTCCGTCAGACACCTCCTTCATAGCTCTAGCTATTTCTGAACTTATCGGAACCGGTTCTTGTGTGTAACTTATCTCCTCTCTTGTGTTTCCTTCTGTGTCATCATATAACTCTTCACAGTATTCTTTCCATCTTTCTGCTATTCCTTCTTTAGGGGAGACCGGGGCTATATGTTACAGGGGGTTATATGTTATACGATAATATCTATGGTGTTTACTTATTTGTAGTGTATATCTATGTTCTAGCACATGCGCACAGTTAGCCTGCAGGTATAATGGCGGAGCTGTTGATATATTTGACAGCGTGATCAATTTAGGGCAAATAAACGTTTCTTGAGCAGATATCTTTTTCAAAGGTAAGTGCGCATTTTTGTTATTTCTGCGGCCAGTTTTAGTACTTCGGTTGTCATATTCTGCGTGTTGGTGGCATGGTGATATGTGTTTATAAACAGAATATTACTAGCGATGTAGCTTGACCGTTGTATGTGTAAAAGCTTGTTGTTTACGAAGATGTGCCTAGGGGCTATATGTTACATAACTTGTGCTATGGTAGGCCAACAAGTCTTGATTGCTATGTCATTAAGATTAGGCTGTAGGCTACCCTGTAACTGCAACAGGCACTAGGTTATTGTTTGTTCAGGAAGTGGTGCGGTGACTGATCATGAGTATTGTCACATCACACCACAGATCATTCGACCATTCCCTGTTGCTGAGCCTCGAGTGCAGAAACTTGGTGGTCGAAAGCGTGGTAAATCTTCGATACTGACCGACACTCCAGTGCCGTGGCACATCGAAACAAAAAGAAACGAGTCGACCCAGGTGCAAGGAAAAACTTAAACAATAAACTAGCAAAAAATGGATCTATGAGTATGACCAACACCAAAGGAAAGAAATCTGCTCCGAAAACCAGCAAAAAGAGTTCAGTTACCAAAAACAGTGACAATTATAATAAATCTAAGAAAACGGTTTCCCTGGTTTGCGCGAATCGTTCGATGAGGAACAATGCCTAGAATGTGGTGAATGGGCACACGACAATTGCACTGACGGAAACTATTATTATGTACGCCACAACTGTTATGACTCTGACTAGGCCTAAGCTTAAGTAGACCAATTTTAACTGATTTCTGATTTAACTAGTAGTTCAGTTAATTTTTCGTCGTGTTTATTTCATCAACTGTTGAAGAACTTTAGACTTCACATAGGCTTAATCAGTTCTGAATAATCTTTTATAAGTCTTATTGTTAGTGATGTTCCTGTTTAATAATCACTTTACATTTACTGTAAAATGTCAATTCTACCTGTGTAACATTGCAACCCCGGGGAATGTAACATGTAACCCCTTCATCGGGGTTATTTGTTACATTCCAGTAGCTTGCCTAAAACCAATATTGCACAAAATTCATTAACTATTAACAAAATCTACTGTGACCAATTTCTGTGTAACATAATGAAGTATTAAACCCCCTTTGTCTTAGGAAAACTCAGGTGCTGAGGAACAGCCAATTTACAAAAAAGTGGAAATTGTAACATATAGCCCCGGTCTCCCCTATCTTTAATCATCTCCCCTGATGTTGCCTTAATTCCAAACAATTGCGGACTGAATTTTCCTGTTAGAGTTTTGACTGTTTGATACACTTCCTTCATATTTCCTGTCCTGTTTTGTTGTTCCAGTTCTTCACATTTTCCTTCTATTTGTTTTTGTTTTGTGTAGGTTGTCATATTCAGTACTTTTCGTTGCGGTTCTATATCACCCAGCCGACAATAAAATATGTAAATGTTCGATGCCACTGCCATGATGGTTTTTCTTTAATTAATCAAAACAATACTCTGATACCAGTGTTATAATTTCTCTAACTCTTGGCAGTTTAAGCGAAATTATGTCTAAACGTAATTAGGAACTCGATGTCATTACGTGGATCGCTAATTTGAACAGTCAACTGAATGTGTTCATCAAGCCCGTGCAATTTTCCACACCGCAATATTGTACGCAATGATAGAACGATCATCTCTTGGTCTCTCGGGCTTGTGCTACCGCTGGTCCGAAGGTTTGGACTTTGCTGTTTCTTTAAAATGCTTTCCATGCCATTCGGGTCTGAATGTGAGAGTCATCTCTTCCAAACTGCAAACCAACCTTTGCCTTTCTTCTCTCTGAGCAATCGCTTTTCGACCTGGTTTCTCTCAAGGACTTTGATTGCGATTTCACTCGAACCGACCATCGACTCTATGGAGATCGTTAGATTGGGTTTTGTATGTAGTAGGCCTATTGAGTTATCTAATATAACTCATTTGAATATCTTCTCATTCGTCCCATCCTGTCTTGGTAGGTGCACAACTAAAAGCTATTTTCAGCATCGTTTTGTTAATCATCAATAAGTATTTACCCTCTAGGCTAAGCCTATTATTAGTTAACGACCATTTAATGGAATCATACCATCGTAGGTCTTCCTCGTGTCCATTGCAGCTCACGCAGAAGCATGCTCTAAAACAGCGACATGCTACCAATTCATGTCTGTTGTTAACACAATAAACGAATTAAAATTATATGATGATTTAGGTCTTCTATAATTAATTATTTATAAATGTAATCGCGATTTTATGATGACATCAAAAACCTTGTTGTTTTACGTCACAGTAGCCTATTCTTTCGCTAAAGAGCTGCCATGGTAATAATTTATACGGCCTACCCAAAGATGACGTAACGTTCTGTTTAACCAGCATAAAAGAATTTAAAACTCATCGTTTAATAAGAAACATGGAAGATAATGCCTTTTGAGATTGTTCTCGCTCATGTCGGAAATATTTAACCGTAAAAATGACCAGGTATTTTAACCAAATACTTATATACAAATCCTAATTAACACTTTTTAACCAAAACTGAAGATAGGCCAACTAAACTCTGTGCCGGTCGCATATTGACATCAATATCTGCTTATCTAAATGACTTGATGTTGACATTTTAAAAGAGAGATATTTAGAATAGTCTTGATTCGGTTCTCAATGCAATGGTTCTAAACCCAAATGACGAACAACAGTAGGCCTACTGTTATCTAAGTTTCTACGATATTTTTATACATGCTTTTCAATAATAACTGCATAGTTACCAGCGGGCGTAGCTGTCGTATGTGTGGGGTGCAAGGCACTTTGGTCCATGACCTCCAAGGACCCCCAGAGAAAGACTCACTTACTAGTAGCCGTAGCCGAATTGTGAGGCGGGCTATCGTATATTTCTCTTATGCTGTCTCTAAATAACGATGTAACTTCAGCACATAATTTATATCCCTAGATTGCTACTATAGTAGTACTATTCTATTGGCTGCTCTATCCTATGCAAAGGTCGTGGCTATGCTATCGTTTAGGATAATTGTGATGTAGCGAAAAGATGAAGCAGGGCCACCGGATAGTATGGTAGAGCAAACAAAGGGGGGGCGAAATTCATTTCATAACGAAGGGCCAATGCAGGCAAAGGCACGGGACTGAGGATGAAAAGGCATAGGAAGGAAAATTTTCGTCCAATCTTAGCAAGTTGCTGGCGGGTGCAAAACCAGATCAGTTTAGTCTCAGCTGGGTTTGAGGAGAGCCGGTTTGGACATCCATGCGTGAAGGTCCTGAGAAAGAGCATCAATGCGAGTAATGAGGGAGAGCTGAGCAGTTGGGGAGCCATGAACGAATGCCTGAACATCATCGGCATAGAGGTGGCCAGTAGCTAGGTGTTTTGCAAAAAGAGAGGAGATGTCTGCTGTGTATAGAAGATAGAGGAGAGGGTCAAGTACTGATCGTTGAGGGACACCAAATTTGATCGTAACCCAGGGTGTTCTAGAGTCACCTGAAATTATCATTTGTGTTCTGTCCGTAAGGTAAGATCTAAACCAAAGGAGAGTCTAGTGGTTAACCGTCAACCGAGATTTAGGAATTCAGTAATTCAGTAATTCAGCCATGGCTGATCATAATTATTTCATTGACGGATCCACCTGCACATCCTAGTCAACCTATGTAGGCTACTATGAGTACAATAGCAGTACAATGTCTTAATATAGCCTAACCGACTCTTTTCTCCTCATGTTCTACTTGTTCTTGTTCTTCCTGTTCATCTCTCTCTTTCTCTCTTCTCTCCTTCACCTCCTCCATCTCCTTCCCCTCCTCTTTCTCCTCCTATTCTTCTTTATTGTGGTGTACATGTAAATCGTTAGCAGCCTGCAATTTCCGTTGGAATGGCTCAATGTGCGGTTTATTTAAACACGTATGTATGTATGTATGTATGTATGTATGTATGTATGTATGTATGAGCACTTGTTATAGCAACCCTTAAAGATTTCTACTCAGAGGCGCTCCCGACTACAGCGCGGACACTGAATCGGAGTTTCACTCCGAAGCGCATGAGCAATTGCGAGTGAAGGACTTGCCCAGGGTCCCTACGCGGCGGTATATATTGATGTTTTTAGGATTATATGTAATCTAAAGTACAGTCCTGATCGCAGTACCATGATATTGCATTCAACGCAGACAGTTTGTCAGTAACTAAGTAAGTTGTTATCGCCGGTGTGGTGGGGCTTTGCATCGACAGCCGACAATCAAAGACTGGAGAGATTCTTGACTAGACTCGAGCGTGTGGGATACTTGCCGACTGGAGCGCCAGCGATGGAGGAGCGAGTCGGGGCTGCGGAAGATCGCCTTCTCCAGGCGGTCGTGTGGAATGGAGCGCACGTACTGCGTCACCTTTTCCAGCCTACATTCCAGCGCCGCTACAGCCTCCGCCCTCGCGCCCATGAATTCGAAATACCACGTAAAGACGACAAGAATTTTATTTCAAGAATCCTGTGACGCCATAATGCCAACTTTGTTTACTTCATTTTTTTTATTATCATTCCAGTTTGTAACCTTTCTGCAGCTGTGAGCTTGGGTGCAGTGTGTCATCCTAGAATTTACAATAAAACGAATATAAAGGCCTATATATAATAATTATAGGCCTATATATATATTCACGTGACTCAATACTGTCCGGACCGGTTGATTGCAGACTAATTCCCATTAAAGAATTAACTAAACCATTAACCTCATGATCTTTTGATAGGATTTTCCAGGATTAATCTCCATCATTGAATGAAAGCAGAGTCGATGACATCGGAAAACCTGAAGGATCTGCCGACAAAAGTGCGGAGTGGGAAGGGAAAGAAAGAAAGGCGTAGAGCAACGGATCCTGCAAGGATTTCGGAGGGTGACCAAGAGACCCCCGCCAGCGCAGCTGCCCGTGCGCACAGGCTAAGCGCCGACAACCCACGAATTATTCTCCTTCCAAAGACGAAAAGATCAAGTGAGATTTACAGTGAAACAGTTTAGCTAGCATACAACTTATTCTTCTGTCCATAGGCCTACTATTATTGTTGTCAAGTAACGGGATGCGGTTTGACATCCCGAATGACAATTATAAACGAATATGTGATGAAGTAGGGTTTTCAGCTGAACGAACAGATTGTTATGGTTGAATCAGTTGACTGTGTGAAATAATTTGACATAGTTCCAGAAGTTGACTCTCTGAAATTACTTGACATGATTGAATAAGTTTACTATCTGAAATCATTTGATATAATTGAATAAGTTGACTGGCTGAAAGCAGTATCGTTATAATAGCCTACTTAACGTAATCCATCATTTCACATTACAAACCCGTGACTTCTCATTCAATCCTCTTTACTCGCTTGAGCATCTTTGAATCAGTTTGTGTTATCAATGCTATTCACAACATCTACCAAACTAATTAGGCATAAAAAATGCCTTAGGATTAGGCTACATAATGATCAATAGCCTACACTTTAGCCTCACGTGATAGTTTATTGGGGAAAACTCATCTATACCCCATTATTCTGTTAAGTAAGGTTATTAGGGTTGATCGCAGTGTAATGTTATTCAATAATATTTAAATGTAAGATAATTGCGACAATTTGTTATGAACCATAACGCTAAGAATCTTTGCAGTTACTCGTTGATTATATTACAAAGAGTTCTGTAGATAGACAATGTAAGGCCTAAGTTCTATTAATAGGTTAGCTAATTGACATGGTTGAATCAGTTTTACCTGATTACGGGCATAGTTTCGGTGCAACATAGGTTGATGCATTGTGCATCTCACACCGGCGCAATAGAAGCTTTACATTAACAAAGAACTGGAGAGAAATTTCATATCTTTAGGTCAGGACGAATTGCTTCCTGCTGAGCATTATACGTCAACAAAAGTCGATCAACCGGTTAAACTACTGATGGGCCAACGAGAACTAGGACAGAAACCCATCACCATCATATCCGTTCTTCGTCTGAACTTCGAAAAATATCCGGAAAGGAATGCCTATGGTTAGCTTCCCATTTACGATTACTATCAGGGTTCTGGGAACGGAATGGATTACAAAATGTGACTGCTTAATGTGCTTATCCGTTGCTCGACCCACTTTTCTTTTAAAGAAACGCCTCAAAAATCACAATTTTCTCATTGGCCTTTAAACTTCTGGATATCTATCTGCTCTTCTCCTGGCGACTGACTAACGCACGTTAACTAATTACACTTCTGCTTAACCTTGCCACGTTCAAAATGTCTTTACTGATAATAATACACAAACTGTAGCTATCCGCCGTTGCAATGTGTGCAACAAAAATACAGATATAATAATTATATGCAAAGCTATAGGCTAGGGTGGTCCTAAAAATTAAAAGTTGTCATTTCTTTGATGGTACCCTCTCAATCTGTTACCTTGCCTTAGTAATAAATAAGCGCAAAATTTTAGCTTGATTGATTGATATTTAGTGGTCGCTCAGTGCTCGTGACTTTTCACTATATTGACGAATCACGATAATATTGCTCTTCACAGGCTAATGCCGAAAAATAGACAAATCAGCTCATAAAGTATTAAAAAAACCTTTTTAAACCAAAGAAACAAACTGGACAATGTAGACTGTAAGACAAACAGATCTACTGAATATTGATATAAAGTCAGTCATTTAGTTTTTGAGTAATAGAAAGTTGCTGCAAAGACTGCCATTTACTGAACAATATCTGCGTAACAGATTTAGAGTTTTAGATTGTTGGATTCCCAGAAGTAGCACAGACTTCTTTGCCTCAGGGAACTGAGCTCTGTGCTGAGATACACAGATACAACCTGCAATAGGTATTGTTTGCTCTGCATTTTGGTGATGGATGAGCTGAATTCTTGGATGAGTTTCACACCCTGCTCGACATTGATGTTCCCAACCCTGAGACTCTGTGCGCAATGTATCGCCCCCTGGTAGTCTTCATTTTCTTCCTATTGCTCAGTATCAATCAGAGTTAGGAGAACTTGCATGGCAGTTCAAATATCTCAAAGAAGTTGAGAGTACTGACGATCACAAAATCTTCGAGCTGCTTGCTGTCAATACTGCTAATCTGCATTTAAATTCATTTTGGCGGCTCGTTCAGTCCTGGATTTTGAATCGCCTTGACCATCGGTCGCTTTACTCCATGGTCGATGGCAGAGTAAAAAAAACAAGGCTATTATCTCCTCACTCAAATGCCACAAGTGTCTGGGAAGAGCCTCGGTGGCTGCTGCAGAAATGACGTCATTTATCTCCTTGTACTTCAAGAGAGACTTCAGACGCCGAAGGTATTTGGAAGGCGCTGTAATCGTGTTGGGACAAGAAATCCATGCTTCTGTGTATGCCAGACTAGCAAACAGGCTGATGTCTCTAAGTGACTTTTCTTCCCCAACTGTAAGTCGGAATTGTTCTCTGAACTTTGATGGAATACAATATCTTTGCCCTCCATCTGGCTTGATGCATTGCATCGGGTGCCTTCAATCGAATAAAATTATCATCAAGAAAGATGACAGTGAGTTCAAGTAGTTCGCGGTGGTCATCTCAAGGCTGGTTGCTAAATTGTAAAGAGTTCTTGGCAAATTCAATTGTATCAAGTCTGAGCTTGCTGTGTGCTGCTACAATTTCTGAATAAGTAGTTTGCGGTGGTCATCTCAAGGCTGGCTTCAGATCTTGAAGTGCTGTCTTGAAGTTATCTGTATCCATGTGTGGCCAGTTCTCAAGGAACCGCTTAAAACGTGCCATGTCTGGACCACTTGATGGTTGAAATGAGTGTATAAAAACATCACTAGGTATGACTACGGGCACATGTTGCCAGCAAACAAGACGCAGTAGGTCTTTTCAAGTTCAATTTCGATCAGAGAACATGCGCCATTGATCCTCTTCATATTCTGTGACCAATACTGGCAATCTATCAACCGTCTCTCTTCCGGTAATTTCAGGAAGGATCTTCCCATCCCAATGTACAATTAGAGGTACTGGTCCATCTCGCCGACTAAATTCGAGTTTAACTCTGCCAGCAATCTGACTGCGGTGTCCAATCCTGGCTCTGCGAATTGAGGCTCGATTCGTAGCAACTCACCAACGTAATGTCCCGGGTTTTGTGCTGTTGCTGCAAGCAAATACGTAGCATCTCGGTCGCTCACATCCTCTGTTTGATGCCGTGGTATCAGTGCTTTGACCCTCTCTGTCACCCCCTCCCATTCAATCCTTCAACACACTCACAGCAGCTTGACTGGTTTCTTCACCTGTACCATGATTTTACTTTGGCACTCCGAGTTATTGATCCTCTTCATATTCTGTGACTAATACTGGCAATCTATCAACCGTCTCTCTTCCGGTAATTTCAGGAAGGATCTTCCCATCCCAATGTACAATTAGAGGTACTGGTCCATCTCGCCGACTAAATTCGAGTTTAACTCTGCCAGCAATCTGACTGCGGTGTCCAATCCTGGCTCTGCGAATTGAGGCTCGATTCGTAGCAACTCACCAACGTAATGTCCCGGGTTTGGTGCTGTTGCTGCAAGCAAATACGTAGCATCTCGGTCGCTGACATTTGACTTTGTTGAGCGACCTCTAAACTTTGTTCAATTTCAATAAAATTTGGCAGGAATCATTGTTACATGAAGCATAACAGAATAAAAGGGTACCATAAAACATTTTGAAAACTTTGTTGTTTTACATTGCTTTGAGAACCACCCTACTATAGGCCCCTGTTTATTGTATACATGTACTAAGCAAAGAGAATTTGACTTTCAGACCGTAAGATTGTTTTTATTTATATTCTACGTATTCAGTGAATTCAAATAAATCTCTGATCCAGTGTAACCTATCCGAATAGAATCCAATCTAATTTTTATAGTTAACTTTATCGTAATCGTCCAAATTAATAAAGCTCCACTCTAGAATTAAGTTTGTTTAAGATCATTGCGTCCTGTGAAGTGAAAATCCCATCTGGATACCAGAGACACCCAGAGACGAACTGCTAAGGCGGATTTCGTCGAAGACAAGAAAGCCTGGAAGGCGTAGGATTGGATGGATTAGGGTAATCCACACTAATATATTTAAGTGACATTATCCGTCTGTAGAAATGAAGAACTCCAATTCTAATTTAAGAAGGTAGTCTTATCATGGAATTACATCAAACACTATCAAAAGCACGACCGAGCTCTTAACAAGGTCTCAGTTAGCAACCTTGATAAAACTACATTAGTGTTGAATTGTACTTGTGTAACAGGGATTGCGACTGGTGATATTGTCACCTATTCAGGTATCATTTGCGAACTAGCTGTTCAAAGATTGTCGAGAAACATCTCCCCCCCCCCCCCGTAGACTCCTCTAAAGACGCGCTAAGGGTGACCAGCTACATGCAAGCACAAAATTCATCGAATGACTTGCGGGCATACGCCATTTGTATTCTTAATATATGGAAGAACCGTCTGGTCATCGATAGATTTAGGATTCTGTAGAGTATAACTGGTACTTTGATCATTGCCTCAGTTGATACTCCGGTTTGGAATCCGTTGGGTAAGGCTTTATGCGTGTGAGATCGATGAATTTTCCACTTTTTCTTCACATTGTTTTGCTTATTGAAGACCGTTTTCTTGTTCCTAAACTTTAACATAATTTATACTAGCGCAAAAACGCCTCCAATAAATATCTCTAGAAGGGGTGCTATGCAAATGTCTGAGTACTCTAACAATTAAAATATCAGCTGAAATCCAATAAAAATCTTGACTTTTCCTGATCATTTCGAAATCCTGTCTTTGTATTATTTCAGCATACAAACCCGATGACACGTGGCAGTATATCACCTACAAAGATTTATTCGACCTCGTAAGGCGGGCCGCTAAAGGATTCATCGCGGTATATATACACAGATTAGCATAAGCCTCAATGACGTAAATATTTTATTTTTGAAACGTTCCTATTACACCGATAGTTTAGATCCCTCGTCTTGTAACACGGATCGTTCCTGTTAGAGCCATTACTGAGATGGCTAGGGGAACCATGTGCACCCCCTAACGCATTTTTGCTTTTAAAAGGTTCAAAGAATTGACGGAATGTCAAGCAAATTTAGCGCTAACATAGGCCTATATATGAGGACCCTAGAATAATATGTAATGATGCAATAATTGTAGGTCTTATAGAAAACGTAGAAATTTGAAAAATATAATTAAAAAACTGGTCCAATATACACGAGTGTCGTGTAAATTGAACCGGTAAATATAATATAGTCTAAACCTGGTCCAATATACACGAGTGTCATGTAAATTGAGCCAGTATAGATAATTTTAGACGACATCATGTGGTTCAATTTAAACAAATTCCAAGTGGTCCATTTTACACGAATGTGAGTGCATGCATATATTCGACCTAGAGGTATGTGACTCGAGAATTGCAAAGGCCAACGCTGACCAATAATAAGATCTGTGACTTGAATACTATTGGTTGTCAGAGCAAAAGCAAAGATTGCTATCATAAAGGTAGGAATATATTAGTTCAGAAATTTGCATGTGTCTACGTTGTTCGATATTTAGTAGACCAAGTTCAGGCAAAAGAGGTTTGGTGTGGGAATTGTAAGAAGAGTTAGTAATCACTCGTACCGCTTTTTATTGCAAAATTTGTAGTTTTATTAGGATAATATTGGTTGTCAGTGCAGAAGCAGTAATGCGCCCTGGACCAGTATCAACCAACAGAAACTTAGAGAGCTGTAAATTCACCTGGATTTATTTCTTATTTCTTGTCAGTTCGGTTTACAAAGATACTATGGAGTCGCTATTATTGGACGCAACGCCTCTGAGTGGGCAATCGCCAATTTTGCAGCAATATATGCGGGGTGAGTAAATAAGTGTGGTACGTAGGCTAGTTCTGCCTGAATTGTTACATTAGAACATCCATAGCATGTTGAAATAATGCCTGTGCATCCATTATAACGTTAATTAGCAAAAAATGAATTGGCGTCCCCTAACAAAAGAGAGCGGAACAAGATTTTGTTGTGAAAAAATGTGATAATGTAGGGAATTTTATGTCGATCTCTGAAGAAGTGTTGTCATTGAACTATGTTTTACTTAATTAGACGTAATTAAAACCAAGAACTGTGTCTCATTGCGAATTAAGGCAACGCTACAAATCGAGTGAGTCGACAGTTAGAAGCCAAACCAATTAACACTCGACTCCCGGTGCTGTGTAAACGCGCATTTAGGATTACGATGACGAACATCTAATTCGAGTACACAGAGTAGGCCTACTGTATGTATGTTCCTTCTGTTTCTGCTTTGCTCCCAGCGGAATCGTTGTTCCTATACCGACGGCACTTTCAGCGGACGACTGTCGCAGTATAATACAGAATACACGCTGTAGCATAGTAGTCGTCGGTTCGTCAAAACAGTTAGAGACTGTCGCGGAGATTCGCAGCCAACTGCCATACATCAAAGCCGTCATCAAGTGGGGCAAAGATGACGATGAGAAGTCAGTTCAATTTTATACGGTAGGATATTACTATTTGGATTTTTATTAGTAAATTCCATCGTGTAGATGTCTGACGCATACATTATCAGCCGATTGCGCATCATTATTAAGCCGTTATTAGAGCAATATCTAGAAAATTAGTATGTAAAGACAGAAAGATAACCTCTAATGGCTAAGTATAATCAGTAGGAATAAAATACAGCCCGTAAAAACAAAGTTTTTTTACTATATCCATCTAGTATCCTATAACGTGTACTCTGAAAATAGTCCGCGTTCATTTTACGTCATAGCGTGCGTTTAATCAGGCAGCGCGCCCGTTTTTGTTGCGGCCAATGGCAACGCTGCGTATCGGAAAAGTTGAGTCCCGCAAGATTTGACGATTCGAAAAGTTGGATAATAAAATAGTCCCCGATTCTATAAGTGCCCTTGCCGTATCGGAAAAGTTTTTTGGGGAGCTGAAATTTTTATAGAATGAAGTGTCTGCGAGGGCGAGTTTATCTACAAAGTTTCATGACGATTGAATGATTGTAAGTGATCGAATTAGTCGTCGCAAGATTTGACTTTTTAGCCTGTGGCTCAAACATTCAAGGAAACATTCAAGATTTCCGTAAGTTAAACTAGATGGATAAAAAGATAATAAATAAGATGACGCGCCAAAATTAAACCGTTATTAAACCAATACCCAGAAAATTAGTATTTAAAGGCTGGCAGGCAGCCTAATGTGGTTAAGAAATAGGAAAATGATAATATTTGAAAATGGTTAGATATTTTTAAGAGGTTATTGTTTGAATGATACGATTAACATGTGTATTGCACGTTTGACAGTGGGACATCCTTCCAAAGTCTACCTGGTCTGATTTTACACTACCTTTGTGTATCTTCCCTAGTTTAAAATATCATACCTCACTTTACCCTGCACTTGATATTATTCAAGATTTGGGAGAGTCACATAAACTAGTCTTATTGACCTAACTTTCAAGCATCGTCCATCGGATCGATGGGAAAGTTTTTATTTCACTTCGAAGTTTACTACGATAGACATCATTAGATAACCGATAACAAATGAACAAATATACTATTTATATTCATTGTTTTGCTGGACTGAAGTTTGAAATAGGTTCCATCTGGCAGCCTTGTCATCACAGCTATTGGAATTCGAAACAATGATGCCTTCGATTGTCTTCTTGTGTGGTACCAGATAGGTGCTAAGGAAATCGCTAGAGTATATTATATGGGTGTACTTCACAAACAGATGCATATTTGAGAAATTTTCGTCTTCTCCTTTGGACGGCTTACACAAAGAGTAAACTTATATTTTATAATTTTTAAATACGTTGTAGAGCATAAGTTAGTTATAACATATTATTTATATTATATTATTTACATTATAAGTATGAGAAAAAAAGTCCAATTTTTGCCTGAAATTTCATTGACTTTTCTCATGGTGAGTCAATTCTACGTTACGTTAGGGTAACAGTTGAGGCGCTGAACTGATGTTTAATAATTTTTAGATCATTATCTTACATAATTTATATCCATTGCTCCATGTGGTTTTTATTAACTTATTAACAAACTAAATAATTAAAAAATGAATAAAACCCTCTTTCTTCTTATATTGCTTACAACTCCGTTACTAATTGGTTTCTGTCGTCTGTGGAATAGTTTGAAAACTCTCGCTTTTTGAATTGACATCTTCGATAGCAGAGAACATGTCTTCATTAATTTTACCAGCAAGAAATCAATATGGATGTTTGCTTCTGTTGAGAATTTTCAGAAATTAATCCGGTAATATCATAGTATATCAAATATTTACAACTCCGTGACTTTAATTATTACATTTTGCGTGTATGTAAATTTTGGGTGGGTTGCGGGGTTCGATCCGGCAGCCTGCTTGATGTTCTGCTCTTCACGTCAGTGATGTTATTATCCATCTACAGCACAGTTAGATTCGATGAATGTTTGATTGTAATTTACGACTCCGTGACCGATTTACAACTCCGTTACTTTATATATTTTCTATGAATTTATTTGACGGTACATGTAGATAATTTATCGTCATAATAATTTGGGTTGCTGTGTAATATTTTAATGCATACTCAGTACTAATTAAACACTAATTATAAACAGTGGCGGTGTTTTGAACTGTATATTTATCAAGTAACGGAGTTGTAAATATTTATGAATCAGAGTAACGGTGTTGTATGTTTTCCAAAATGTTACAAACCTAAAATTAAAAATTAGGCTAAATCTGTCAAATTTAAGCACTTCTCAATTTTAAGTTTGCTTCAGCACTACCATGAAAATATTTGAGCAAGAATTATTTTGCATGACTTTTTTTCACTAATTCCACTTCTGAATAATTTGCCTCCTGTTGTGAAATATACCCATACAGGATTTTATTTTATTCATTGTATCGGATTGGAGTTGATCACGTATCATATTAATTGATGTGCAATACAATGTAATTGTGTCGCTATACAGTATACAAGTTATAAGAATTGCTTACATTCGAACAACTGTTGGCTTGCATGTTTAGTGGGAAAAGTTGTTGGAGATGGGAGACAAGGTCAACGATGATCGTCTCATAGAACGAATCTCATTCCAGGCTCCGAACTTATGCTGCACCATCATGCACACGGTCAGAAGAAGAAGTTGCTTTAATAATCTAAATGTTCAGGGTTCAAAGAGTCAAAGTTCATTCTCCAATTGCAAGATCTTTCATCCACCTCCTCCTCTCACCGTCGTCTGTCTTTCACTCCGCAGGGTTTCATTAAAAACTCCCACCTCTTCAAGAAATATTATCTTTGCCCTCCAATGCGCAGTCTTGCCATATTTCTCAACCCGAACACAATCTATCTGGTGCTCTGCACTTTGTCGTAAAATAGTCGAAATCAAGTAAATATGACCGCTACTCAGCCAAATGTTGTTTTATTTGGGTGGTTCCGACTTATGGTCATTTTACCTTGATTTTCACTTTTGACCTTGAAATCACATTGCATTGTGTTACTCTTTTAGTACTATGTCTTCTAGATTGTAGCCCGTATCGGCGCGAGCAAACATTTAAATGAATAACTCAATAGAAGTTTATAGAACAATATTTTTCTGGGTTATGAACATTTCCTCTGATTTCTCTCTTAAATTGACCGTTGTTTCTTAAAATAACCTTTGATCGTCTTAAATTTAGTAGCCGTGTCTCTTATCACAGGTAGCCCTTATCAAGACAGACGAGAAGCACAAGAAAGAATTAACCAATTTCAACAATTATTGGCCGAGATCTGATTATTTTTTTTCATTTTTGTTAAATTTAGTTGTTTCTGACCTTAAAATTATTTTGAATTACCCTGAATTGAGTGTCTATATTTTTACCTGGATGTAGCTCTCATCGAGACAAAAGAATAACAAAATGTTCATCCAGATCAGACTCTTCGTTAATTTTTGTTGATAAAAATTAAAAAGAGTTAATGGACCATATACCCAAGTTCCAAGACCCGTCATCAGTCCTGGAAGTTTAAGTAGTCTATGTTGGGAGGCTTTGAGGGACTTCTGGATAACATTTTAAAATTCTGTAAAAAATATTTATAGAAAAATTAGGAATGGGTGGTTTCTGTAATGTATCATTTTCTGGACATCCTTATCAGTTCATTGAGCATATGGTGTCATTATGAACAGTAAGAAATGCAGATTCTATCGAGTCAAACTTACGATATGCAGACTGAGACGGTGAGATTAGCCAGTGTGATGGTAGATGAGTTTGCATACGACTCATGACTCTCCGTTCAAGGAATTCAGATGTAGAATTCAAGGTTGGGATGGGCCTGAATTTTGACAGATCACCAGGATCAAGAGAAGGTTTCTTAAGTTAAGCAGCGTATAAACTATGGCATGAACAAACGCAGATTGGACGGATCCCTGGTGCAACAAGATATTGGTTATCGGTGTAATGGTGGGACCCAGGAGATCAAAGCAGTGTTTGAGAAACCAAATAGGAATGATGTAAAGGAGACGGTTTTGTTAGACGAGGAAAGGACAAGTGTTCGAACCTCTTCCAGAGTAGTTGGCAGAAAGTAGTCCAGGAATAAATAAGTATGAAAAGTCGGAGGAGTGTTAAATCCTTCGAAAACTCGATATATCTGGCTTGGTTCTCGCCAGCAGCTGGAGAAGCAGGACTTGGAGTCCCTCTCTGCTGAATTCCCCACCTTTGCTTTTTCAACCTCGGTTTGCAACTTAGGGGTCATCCTGGACCAGTAACTGTCTTTTGCGAAGCACAAAAGCGCATTGATTCGTTCCTGTTACAATCACTTGCACCAGTTGCGGGTTGTCACTCGCTCTCTGTCCTCTTCCTCTGCCTCCACTTCTTAATCGTTTGGACTACTGCTCTTCGCTCTACTGTGGACTACTACATATCCGTTTGTATCCTTTCGAAGGCGTTTTGCGGGCGGCTGCTCGCTTAATTTGTGGTGTCCCTAGGTTTGGCCACATTTCTATCTTTATGTGTGATGTTCTCCACTGGCTCCCGGTCCAGCAGTGCATCCATTATAGCGTCTCATCACCTTGTCTGGCACTGTGGCGTACCCCCAGCAAGGTAGATAAAAAGCAACCTAGAGCCTGAATCTCCTTGCAATTAGGAGCTCTTTTCACATTGGTGAAACAAGGTATACGGAACGGTGGACATAAAGATAGAAATGTCGTGGACATGAGTCCATAAACATATAGCATTTCAATTGTCTAGCGACACCTGTACCCCCAGGGGTACGCGTACCACTGGGTAGAGCACCTGCCTATCTCCAGGAGCTCTTCACTTTGACTTCGGCCTACTGTGGTCGTCGATCTCTGCGCTCGGCCTTTAGAGGTGACTTTATGGTTCCGCATACTCGATCTGCCACTAGACAGCGTCGGGCTTTCTCGATGGTGGGTCCTTCTTTTAGGAATAGGCTCCCCTCTGACCTGCGTTCTCTTCCACGAGACGTTTCTAGCTCTTTTTATAAATTACTTAAGACCTTCCTTTTTGACCAGGCCTGGTTCGGGAGCGCCTCTGAGTAGTAATTATTGAAGGAGCGCTATATAAATTTCATAGATAGATAATATAAAAAAGGTTTTAAGTAGTTCAGAAGACGTGTAGTCGGTTTTAGAAATTAGATTAACTGCAAGCTAACCTGTTATGCTTTGCAGACGATCTATCCTCCTTTTAAAAGATGTGATAATGTCCACTGATACAGTACTATCATGAAAACCACTCCAAAAATCCACAACTCTTGCACTGAAGAATTTCTTCCATACTTGCTCAGTGTAATTCAAATAACAACTCCTGCACTGCTTCCTTTCCAGTGATAATCGTAATTTTGTTAGCCCACACTTCTTCAACCTTTTTCATACCTAAAATCCTTGTAACCATAGTTGCAAAAAACGTTTTTTTTTGTTTTTTATTTTTTTCCCAAAATACGTCGTTTTTTCGTTTTTTTTATTTCTCTTCACGTTTTTTCGGTTTTTTATTTTTTTAATGTAGCTTTCTTATTTATTTACTGTCAGTTATTATTTGTTTAATTTTATTTTTGTCTGATATCCCTTACGTTGTATTGGTCCTTTCAAGGATTCATCTAATATACGTCACTATTTAATGTAATCAGTTGATAAATAAATAGCACAGTACAGGAAATAAAATTTATAACAGTTATTTCGAATTTCTAAGTTATCCAAAATGCGAAATGTTGTCTTTGTAAGCAGTAATCTCCAATTGACTGATAAACTGACTGATATTACTCCATATTAAGTTCTTATATAGGTACAGTAAGCCGGAATTGTAAGTACACTTTTTAATTAAGTAGCCTACACTATATATTTACAAAGTTTAGTTTTTATTTGTTTATGTCAGCATGGACTTATGCGGACTAATGTATAGGCTACAATTTAAATTTGAGAAGATTTCAATATTTTTTATTTCTCAATTTCTTGTTAAACCAAACTTATGAAAAAGAAAATAATTGTTGTAGATTAATGTTACTTGGTGTTTACTAATAAAGTTATGTTATTTGCTGATTAAAATTAAATTGTGTGAACAAGGTTTTTAATTTTAAAATGCAGTGAAAGATGCAACAAAGTCAAATTATTTTCTTTTCCGTTTTTTCTATTTTTTTTCGTCTTTTTATTTTTTTGAATAAAACGACTTTTTTTTCGTTTTTTGTTATGTTTTTACCGTTTTTTACAACTATGCTTGTAAGCTCAACTCATTTTTTACGGTCTTATTTTGTACTTTTTTTAGTTGTTCAATGTCATGGATGCAGTATTCTAACTGTGGCGTAACCAGTGATTTGTACAACCACAATATTGCATCCTTGTATCTTCTTGTTTATCTTTTCAGTCTGGAACGACAGGACCGAAAAAGCCAGCCATGTATTCGCAGGACGGCGTAAGTTCATACAGTGCGAAATGCAACACATTGCAATGTAGGCTTATAGGTAGCATGAAAAATGCATCGTATTTTCATCACGTTCATGAGACACAGTTATTGATCGGAGATGCATATTTAAGTAGGTAAGAATTCATAATCCATCGACCGCAAAGCAGCAGCTGTTACACAGAAGAAGTTGAGTTGGCTAGGACATGCCATTCCAATAGAGATTTCGCGATATTATGTACCAACGATAACAACAGAAGCAAGTGAAAAGAACAATAGTGATAACAACATCCATAATAATAACGATGATGCGCTTAGCTTTAGTAGTTTGAAGATTACGATTACGATTACGATTACGATGATGATGATGATGTGGCGGCAGTTTTGGTGGTGGTTGTGGTGGTGGTTGTGGTGGTTGTGGTGATTGTGGTGGTTGGGGTGGTGATAATATGGTGGTTGTGGTGTGTGATTGTGGTGGTTGTGGTGGTTGTGGTTGAGGTGGTGGTGGCTGTGGTGATTGTGGTGGTTGGGGTGGTGATAATACGGTGGTTGTGGTTGTGGTTGTGGTGGTTGTGGTGGTTGTGGTTGATGTGGTGGTGGCTGTGGTGATTATGGTAGTTGGGGTGGTGATAATATGGTGGTTGGGGTGGTGATAATATGGTGGTTGGGGTGGTGATAATATGGTGGTTGTGGTTGTGGTAGTTGTGGTGGTTGTGGTTGAGGTGGTGGTGGCTGTGGTGATTGTGGTGGTTGGAGTGGTGATAATATGGTGGTTGGGGTGGTGATAATATGGTGGTTGTGGTGGTGGTTGTGGTGATTGTGGTGGTTGCGGTTGTGGTGATGGTGGCTGTGGTTGTGTCATCATGTTCTTAGCAAACCGTATGTTTTGTCACGTTGGAAACAAAGAGCCCCATCAATACCAAAGCCTTGAATTTATTTCCTACCTTTGGCCTAACCTGACCCTAGTAACCGGAAACCCAAGGAAGTCCTCTTTCCTTTACAACGACTCTATAAACGTCCAATGTCTCAGCGCCGTCGAGTTAAGAGGAATCCTATCGAAGACAAAATAGATAGCGGTCTCTGGACTTATCTGGAATAATAATAATTATTGTTATTTTCATTGTTTTTATTGTCATTATTATTACTATTATTACAAAAAGCTATAGTGATAACAAAAATAATATAAATTGATGCAATTTTAAAATAGAGACATTTCCCAGTTCTTTCATCTTTCTTGTTGTTCTGTGTTGTATATGTTGTAGATCGTTTGGGGGGCTCGTACGATGGGTCGTCGTTTGAGCTGTAGTGTTGCGTCTGGAGTGATGATGTCCGTATCGTCTTATGCTAATATCTGTGGTTTGATGTTTGATCTCTATGTGCCGCTGATGTTCGCTTCAACCGTCTACTTCATTTCCTCGCCGGTATTCTACAATTATTCGTTTGAGACGCTATCGGTAGCATACAGGTTACAATTGCAGATAGATCATTTGTATTGTATCGTATTGAATCTATCAATTTTTATAGAGCCTCTCGCAGTGCACACCAATCAGAGTGCGAAAGAACCAGAGAAAAGAAAGAGGTCTTCAGACAACGAAAAGAGGCACTTCCAGTTAATAAACAGGAACGTGTCAGACGAGGAAGCTGGTTCCATAGTGCAGAGCCAATGAAGGCAAAGGCAAAGGATCGCGTTTTATCCATAGCGGTTCAGAGATTTGTCTCGCGAATGCGTTCACTATTCAGTGGGTGAGTGGGTGAGTCAGCCAGTCGGTTATTCAGTCATTCATTCATTCAGTCAGTCAGTATTCAGTTAGTCGATCTATCGGTCAGTCAGATATTGGTTGTGTCATATCAGGTAATTGCCGTAAATGTACAGCTGTAGCTAAAATTAAGCAGCTAATCTCTATTTCCTAAGATACCAGTTGTTCAAATGCAATTTCTAGATTAACTTGTACTAATTGAATCAAGAGTCATTAAATGGACATGTTTCATTGGTAAAGAATGTCTTCGAATGGACGAAAGAGGTGCAGCCGACCATTCTCTACGCTCCTCGTCTTATCTTCGAAGAACTGAGACTGAAAATGATGGTCCATCTAACACGATCCCGTTTCGCGCGAATAATCTACTGGTGGGCCAAGTCAATTGGTCTCAGAGGAATCAGAGCCATTACAAGCAGGTTAATTATCACCATTGTTAATTTCTAATTTCTATCGCACCAATGTCTACTGCACAAGGTCTCAAACGATGACGCACCAAAACCAAACTTTAATTAAGTCAATATCCAGGAAATCAGTTCAATAATGCAGAGAGGCAGGCTATGGTGGAAAAAAATTTGAAAAAGGTGTTATGCTTAGAGCAGAGCATGTTCCATTGTTCCTGCATGCTTTCTCTATTTCAAACTTTTTTTGAAGCTCATATCCAAACATTTCTTATACAATGCAATAGAATTATCAGCGTACTGTGCAAATGACTTGAAACTCTTAATATCTATTCATTTGGTTCAGTCGCCTATGTCATGATTATCCTCTAAACTCATTCATCTGCTCTTTCTAATTTTTTTATCTATCACAGGATCTCACTGTCTCTGTCTTCTCTCAGCGGATATTATCTATTGGTGGGACAAATCTGGCCAACAAGTAACTGCGTAGTGGCCTGACTGACCGCGAAATAGCTGACTGACTGACTGGCTGATTGACTGATTTACGAGCTCTGCAGTGTCTGATAAATGTTCAGTGACTAACTGACTCACTTACTTAACCATTCGTTATGTCCCGTAAGGAAACATCCATTATAATAGCTTAAATAAATCCTATCATACGCACACGTGGTCTTGCATTCATTACAGCAGGGGTGCGCAACCTGCGGCCGTACGGCCGCATGCGGCCGTGAGAGGGAGATTTGGCGGCCGTGGACGTAAGGTCCAATTGTAATGTATTGGCGGCCGTGTGCATAATGCATATTAATTCAGAAATATTGTTATTTCATTGTTTCAAAACTGAGGTGGTGTGAATCAGTTAGTCATCTTTGCTTGTGTATTAGTGCAAGTATAATTATCAACAAGTATTATACTCACACTGTCACACATGCACACACCACACACAAACACTCGCACACTGACGCCCTTTCAGAATGCACCATCTGAATATGCAACCCTGCAGAGGTAGCTCAAAGAGGCAGCCAGACTAATAATATCCATATCAAGCATTGAAGCACTGGACAGCCAACCACTTCATAGATTGTACGAACAGAGGTGCAGAGAGAGAGAGAGAGAGAGAGGTCAATGAAAGTTATAGTGTACAAATGCAACTGGACGGCATTCCGACTGCATCCTTTACCCCCGTCCTTGATGCCCTGCTACCAACTGCAAGACGATCAAAAGTTATTTTAATTACAAAAAGGTCAATTTTATAGAAAAATCGTGGTCTGAAGTTGACCTTTTTGTCCTTAAAATAACTTTTGATCGTCTTACATTTGGTATCCTTGTTTCGTATCACAGGTAGCCCTCTTCAAGACGAAGAATGCAAGAAAGAATTAACCAATTTTAACAATTAATGGCTGAGATCTGGTCATTTTTCAAACTGATACATGTCTTTTGACGTTTCATACTATATAATGTAAAAGTGTGCAAAAGGCAAGAATTCACTGAACGATTCAATGACTTTAAAGATTTGCATTCAGTCCTTGATGCCCTGCTGCAAGAATTCACTGAACGATTCAATGACTTTAAAGATTTGCCAGCACTGCGACTTGTTAGTACGCCTCATCTGGTGGTGACAGAGAATGCTCCCCTGGACCTCCAAATGGAGTTGCTGGAAATGACCAACAACTTCTAAAGTAGTTCGCGGATAAAACCATTTACTAGAGGTGTGAAAGTTGGCGGTGAAATACCCTAAACTTCGAGAACTGTCATGGCAAGAAATACTCTGGTCCTCTTCGGAGGCATGGGCGTATTTAGGGGTGGTTTTACGGGTTAAACCCACCGCCCCTGAAATTAATGCGTGACTGTTACTAAAAACTAAAAATGTAGAAAAATACGACAATTTGCAATGGGAACCACAAAACTTAAAACCCCCTCCGAAATTAGTTTCATGGCTACGCCACTTTAAAATCGGAGGCACTAACGTGTGTGAGGCAGTCTTCTCTTGGATGAATTGTTCGAAAAAGAAGTATAGAACTTAATTAATGGACACCAACTTGGGGTCTAGAATACGACTTAAGGTCTCTGCAGCCTTCTCATGCCTCTCGGTCAATATCCAAGAAAGCAGCCATAAATTTGGAATATTGTTAGCTACAAATTTGAGTAGGATTGAGGATGTAGATAAAATTGATCGTGTTTTTTTTATTATTCTTTTATTATTTTTTTTATGAAATGACTTGATAGGCCTACTGAAGTTCGTGGAGAAGGAATAGACATCAGTAAACATAGTTGTAACAGTTAACACAGTAAACGTCCCTACACAGGTATTTTTTACATAACTTATAATAGCAGATATCTTGGCGGCCGTGGTGAGAATATGAGCCTTTAACGCGGCCGACATTAACGAAAAGGTTGCGCACCCCTGCATTACAGGCTTCAAGGATGGATTGAAACAGTGACTGGCTGGCTGACTTGCTGTCTTGGTCACTCACTGGATATTGACCAGTGGCGTAGCCAGGTTTTAGCACCTAGGGGGAGCGAGCACATAAAACAGACCCACTTACCAAAATAAATAATTTCAATTAGTTACATACATTCATTATGATTATGCGTATTTATTTCCGTTTTTCAAACAGAAACACTGAAGCACTCAAAAGGAGGCTAGGCATTATGTATAGTATATTAGTAATAGTATAGTATACTACAACATAAAAAACCCATGACAACTGCCTTTTTCTTCTAGGCTTCATTTTAGCAAAGTAATCGATTACATCGTTATAATCCACTTCACTAGCGATCGAAAACAAGGCTTAACTAGACAAACTGTCGACGTCCACTGTAGATTGTACGATTTTATGAGTTTGAGTCGACTGAAATATCTTTCCGCACCAACGCAGCTGTTTATTGGTAAGGTCAGAGAAATGCGGTACAATGTGGACAGCCTAGGATAAGTCATGAATTTTAGTACATTTGCTACTAGAAATAGAAGAAAAAGGAATCAATGTTGAAAATATTGAGATTTGGAGTCGACAGGATAGATTAAAAATATTCTTAAATAGAACTCAAAGTGAATAATTCTTATAATAATAATTAGAGTTTTTTGGCGAAAGTACGAAGAAGTACGCGGGGCGTAGAGCGTAGAGTCGCCGAAACGTGTCAATTAGTAATTATACACTACATATACATGTAATTATGAAAGGATTGAAAGAGGTTTAAGAACAACGTTAACACAGATTCTTATGGAGCAGCCGTTCCCCTATGTCCATTTTCCAAAATGTGAGGTCTTTTCACAGTTTATTTATATCGATCGTGCGATCGACATAAGAATCTGCTCAACCCCAGTTACGCCTCTGATATTGACAAGAGGTGTTGTTTGATCTGTAGGCGTCCAATGCCGATCGGTTGGTCGCTGGCAAATGCTCGTGTTTACCAGAAAATCCGGACTATGCTAGGAGTGCAAAACTGTCACGAGATCTTTGTCGCCGGAAGCACGGGTTCCCCCAAAGTACTCGAGTTTTTCGCCAGTCTCAACCTTCCAGTGCTTGAGATTTACGGAATGACGGAATGCTCAGGTCGGACGATTAATGTCTTCCATCATCAAAGTGAATGTCAAACGGTCTGCTTGTGACAGAGTTGTCTAAAGTCTAAACCGTAGACTTGCTGCATCTATAATTCAACTAAAAGTGGGTTCGATCCTGCAGAGAGTAGTCTACTCTGCGCAAAAACCCTGGAAAGGTGTTTGCACGCACTCGTCTCACATTGAGATGAAGGCTGTCCTCCTTAAATCCTAATTTTCCTGTGACTTTCCCTGCATTGACCAACATTACCTTACATTATTCCTTTCCTTAAAATACCTTACCTTATTCCTTCCCTTAAAATACCTTACCTAACCTTAGAGGGTCGTATATTTTTAACTTTTGCCTTATCCATATTAAATCTCACATTCACATCGTTTACCTGCGATTATCTTACCTCTCCAATATTTACCTTCCCCTACTTTACCATGGCTTACCTCATATAACTTAACTTTGTCTTATCTTACAAAAATCTCTAACGACTTCTAGCAGTGCTGCTTCATTTCGTGTAGGGTTTTAGCCAATTATTTCATCTAAACATACCCTTGTTCCTAGGTCCTACTTGCTCTACTGCTTCTGTTCGTTGAGGTCTTAGCCACTTGTTCCATCTTGGAATGTCCTTGTTCCTACGTGTAGGTCCCGTCACGATGGCGGCGATGCCAGATATGTTCCGTATCCTATCCACTGGGAAAGACATGGAAGGCTGTTACAACAAAATCATGGAACCAGACAAGAACGGAATTGGTCATGTAAGTAACCTCAAGTAGTTGGGAGCGCCTCTGAATGGGCAATCTGGTAGATGCGCTATAACAAGTGTTCAAATACAAATACAATACAATACAAGTGATCTTCACGCCCTTCTGGTTAACTCCGATAGCATACCTGCGCAGAAAGTGCCTTCGCATTATAAACATGAAAGCTCCGTAGCAGAGCTGGAACCTCTGGAGTGTACGATCAAGCGGGTGGAATATTGGTTGCACGGCATCTAGTTCCATGAACTGTTTTTGTCTTATGCTAAATACCTCAATTCCAGGTATGTTCACCGTCGTTTGCTTGAAAATTTGTAATTTGGTTCGATGTGTGATATCGTCCGAGCTGATGGGTATTTGACAAGTGCACATATTTAGCACAAAGCACATGCCATTTGCATAATTTATTGTAATAAATGGAGTCGCAAAATTTTAATATCTGGGTCATGTTCGTTTTACGAACATTGGTCCAATACGCTACTGATGGCGTCAAGTCAAGTCAACGTTGATTTACATATGCATATTTCTGGTCTTGAGCTACATGTATCAACCAAATCATATATATATATATATGTGTGTGTGTGTGTGTCTATGTGTGTCTGTGTCTATGTGTGTGTGTGTCTGTGTGTGTGTCTGTGTCTATGTCTGTGTGTCTGTGTGCGTGCGTGTGTGTGTGTTTGTCTGTGTGTGTGTGTGTGTGTGTGTGTGTGTGTGTGTGTGTGTGTGTGTGTGTGTGTGTATAATAAACAATAAAGGACCCAGGACCCTAAATTGATGGCTGTGGAGTACCAATCAATACACAGGATTCAACACGTGGTGAGGATGACAGCCTCGGTAGTCAAGCTGTCTGGCAGCTTCTGACGATAGTTGAACATCCCCAGTGTCACACTCTTACTTTCGACAACTTCTTCACTTCATTGGTACTCCTCACAACACTGAAGGATACAGTTTTTGCTGCCACTGGGACAATACGGGGGAACTGCTTGTGAGACTGCCCTCTCATGAAATCCAGTGCGACTAGGGGTTGAACCCCCCAACCCCCCGGCAATTCTCACTCTGATCCAAGACGGTTTTAACACCAGTTATCCATTTTTATTACGTTATTGTGTTACAATGTAATTTCATGCATGTTCAATATTTCACATGGTGTTAGTAGCCTATTGGCCCAATGTTCGTAAAACGAACATAATATGCAAATTTGCATATGTTATTTGAGAATAGTCAAAAAACATAATAGGCCTACATACGTTCAAACATTGCCATCAAGGCCCCAATAATTATCACAGATCATAAAACAATTTCTTAATAAAGTTTTGGTCCAAAACGGGTTAAAGAACTAACAGAACGGTTTGAACTGGGCAGAAAGTTGTAATAGAATGAGATACATAGATAGAATTAGCGAAAATGGCGGAATTTTTAATCGTTCGTTTACTTTCAGTTGCTGGTACGAAGTCGTCAAGTGTTCATGGGTTACCTGAATCAACCGGAGATGACCAATGCGGCGTTTGATAAGGATGGTTGGTACAAAACGGAAGATTTGGCCAGGAAAGATAAAGACGGATTCATGTACGCCATCGGAAGAGTGTCAGGTATGATAATCAGTTTGAGGTAAGATAATTGAAGCCAGGTTAGCTACTTAGTCTCATGAATGATATTTTGGCTTAGATCTCTGGGAAGCTTATTTGTTTCAACCAAGCTAATGATTCTCAGGTTAGTTAATTAGTCACAGGTTAGCTTATTAGTTCCAGATAACCCAAAAGAAACACAAGCAGGAATAAGCATCGCCCTAGTCCAAAAAACGACACAGTTGCAGGATGTGTTGCTAAGAAATAATCGCAGCAACAAAGAAATAAGTTTTGATAGATGTTTTGCGTAGATTTAGTGACCGTGCAAAATAAGGCGACAATCCTTTCGGCATGTTGGCTATGTACCCTTAATTCCAAGAGTTCATTATGGCAATGGCACTTTATAAATTATGTAAAATTACTCCAAAAGCAAAAGTTAAAAAAATACATGTTAAGCTTTTGTGTTGCTTAATCCTTAGATTTGATTACTTTGGAAAGTGGCGAGACAATACATGCAAGATTGATTGAGATTATGGCTCGAGATGCTCTTCCATTCATTCGAAAATGTATGTTGGTTGGAAACGGCAAACCCTACTTAGCCATGCTGCTGACGATTAAGGTAAGACTCGCATTGAGCCGTCAGGATGACTCTTTGCATGTTTCATGATAAAAGCCGTAGTCTAAGAATAACTAGTGTTTCTTTAAATACTTGCACCATAATAGTCAGACGATGGTTTCAATTCACGTATGACAATGAAGCTCATGAATGATAATTATAAATATGTTATAATTCAATATTAATAATATAAACGAACAGAAATGTTTGTCGTGTGTGTGTGTGTGTAATGTGTATGTGCCGTGTCACGCGAAGCGTCACACAGTGCATACAGCCGCACAGCGGTTAGACTATATTGTGACGTCATACAAAGAACGTCGTTCACAATTATTGCCACACGCAGCGCACAAACAGACGAGGCAACCAGACACGTCTGAAGAGGCGCTGGGAAGAAGAAGGGAGGAGGATACCGCGTGGGGTCGGTCGAGACTGGCGCAGCCAGCGATAGTCACCGTTAGAGGTCGCAAGATTTCTTTTGTTCCTCAGTATTTTAAATCAGTCGACAGGGGGAGCTCCGTTTCAGAGAGAGCACAGTTAGAAGAAGATAAGCAGGGGTAGGGAAAGGGAGGGGAGGGAGCTAGAGATTGAAACTTACAGCGTCACATAGATTCAAATTTGCGTTTAATGAAATTCGGTATGTGAAGTTTAACCTTTATTTTACCAACGTTCCATTTTTTTAAATAAAGTTTAATGCTAAAAAAATAGTTCTGCCTTGGTAAATTTATTATATTTGCACTTCAAATGAAAGATATAAGAATGGAGAATGTAAGACAATGGTAATTTTGTGATTGACTTAATTTATTTTTGCTCTACAGATGCGTAATTTTGACGAATATTGTTATTTTTGTAAAATAAATTCAGTAAGTTTAAATAAATATTTGTGTCATCATTTAACAGATGAGACACATTGTATTTTGTTGATTGATATCTATAGTCAGTGATAAAAATCAAAATTACTGAAAAACAAGAAGAACTCTAGAAGATAAAAACCAGGTTTGAAACATGTTCCATTTTTGGAACGTTGGTGCACTCTCATTAGCATAATTCCAATATGAGGTGATTGTGTTCCCTGTTCATAATTTGCCAGTAGATAATATTGGATCGTCGCATGTATCATAGAGCTGTACCGATTAAACGGCCATACGCGTAATCGGGCCGATTATTAGAACAATCGGCATAATCGGGTATCGGCAGAAATAATCGGTTAATCGGTGCCGATGTCAAAATTGTGTTATAATTTAATTATTTTTACTTGATTTTTTGCATATTCCAAGTTTTTTATCGCTTTTCATCTGTCGTTTTACGTCTCTTATCATTTTATGCATTAAAAAATATCGTTAACAACTTCCCAACTTAATTTAAACGTCCACCCTTGTAGTTCTGACGATAGATTACTAGTTTATGTTGCGGAACCGTAAATTTTGACTAAACAAATAATGAAATATTCGGTCTAATAATGGGTATTGGCAGTTTAATAATCGGCTATACGCGGTATCGGCATAATCGGCAAAAAGCGATATCGGTACAGCTCTAATGTATCATTAATTTCTTTTAATGTTATGTTTCATTTAATTTATTTTTAAATAGAGGCGTATCAAGGAAACATTGCGGGGTGAGGTAAGTTTTCGGGTGTTTCCATTGAAAATGGTCCAAAAAGTTCAGTTTTTTGTATTTCGCATATAATTGCATAGAAAAACATTTTGGCAATTTATTTTCGGGTGACCCCGTAAATCCCCTAAATATGCCCATGTTTATCACACTGATTGTGTAATAATTAGGACATATTTTAAATTGGAGTTTTAGAAAATAACGCAATAACTGCAACACTGTAACACACTCCAGCAAGCAGTGGCAATTGTGATGGATGATAGTTGCATGCTGGCTGATGTATTCTGTGAAAGAAGCGAAGGTGAACATCCAGTAGCCTTAGTGGCAACATAAGCCAAAACATTACATGGTAGAAACTCACAGAAAGTTAGAGGTAGGGAAATATTTTGACAGTTGGGAAATAATCCTATTGGAATGTGACTCAAAGGACACACCAACAGCGGTAGGGGATGGTGCTCCAAGACGCAGACGCTAAGGAAAATTGAGTTTCTTCTGTGTGGATTGCAAGAGAAGTACAATACAATACAATACTCGTTTATTGAACTCAGGAGCTGACAAAACGCAACTTCAACAAGTCACAAGTACATGTTTATACCCAATGCAAAGATTGATCATTAATAAAGTAGCTAGAGCAACTATAGAAGTTTATTCAATAAGATCATATCTGTAGATTTAAAAAAGTAGATGTCTTCAAACTGGGCATCTTAGGAACCCCATACTACAAGGTGCCCATAGGATGGGCATCTTGGAACAATGGAAAATAACGTAAGAAAGTAGTATCGGAATCATGCATTTATAGACTAAAGAGGTAAACTATATATGAACTAAACAAACTGAACCATAAACTAAAATACCCTAAAGCTACTAAGCAAATTAATTGTCTTTTTTTGGTTGTGGGTCCATGACATCACTTCTTGCTTTTCTTCCCCTTGGTTTGTCTTGTCTGCATGCAAGTTTGTTTTAATCTTTAGTTCCTTCATTTTGTGTTTTTACTGCATTGTTTTCATCCTTGTCTTTCCTGCCTGTTCTAGTTACTTCTTTTTCTTTGGTGAACTCACTGAACTGGTAAAGACGTCATACGTCTGTTTTCCTTTTTGTACTCTCAATCTCTTGGTTTTGGGCAATGGTGAAATAGATTCAATAACCACTGAAAAATTTGCAAGAATCTATTCTTGTTCGGTAGAAGGAGAGACTATGGCTGGGCATCTTGTAATCTCTATGAGTCCCATACATTCAAGACGCCCATGGAATCTTGTAATCTCTATGAGTCCCATACATTCAAGACGCCCATGGGCTTCTTGTAATTTTCGAGTCCTTCTCTACTGACGCCATTTTATTTAACTATGTCACTGTTTACAAGTTTGATAAACCTTAAAAACAACTAACAATTGATCCAAAATAAACGTCGAAAAGCGCGCCTTGGCAGTGCATAAGGTTAAAGAGAAAATTAGCCATATTCATAAATGTATACTTACGCAAAAGTAGTAAAAATTTAAAAAAAATATTAATTTCGCCACTATCTCGAATATTGAAACTTTACCGCTAAGGAAGGTTTGCAGGATGTCGCTGCATGCAAAGACACAACTAAAATGCGAATCTGTATAGTTCTATACGTTTTAGATGGGGTTGGCGTCTTATTCACCCGGGGCATCTTGTAGCACTCTCCCCTACTTGAGGTAAACCGTGACATTTGACCAAATACACAGAAAACAAGAAATCAAGTTGCCAGGAGCCTCACATTTACCACAAGAGTTTGATCCCCTGAAATGGAAAGTGATGGTTCTTCTCTTTAGAAAACGAAACATTGGAACAATGCATATAACCGATAAAAGGATGAACACAGCTGAAGAAAAAAACAGGTTCATATATCCTATGCATAAAATCTGGTGCAGCTCTGCCTCTGACCTGGGCTTGTCGCTATGTCACCAATGCAACTGGGCTTGTCTCTATGTCACCAATGCAACTGGGCTTGTTTCTATGTCACCAATGCAACTGGGCTTGTCTCTATGTCACCAATGCAACTGGGCTTGTCTCTATGTCACCAATGCAACTGGGCTTGTCTCTATGTCACCAATGCAACTGGGCTTGTCTCTATGTCACCAATGCAACTGGGCTTGTCTCTATGTCACCAATGCAACTGGGCTTGTCTCTATGTCACCAATGCAACTGGGCTTGTCTCTATGTCACCAATGCAACTGGGCTTGTCTCTATGTCATCCATGCAACTGGGCTTGTCTCTATGTCACCAATGCAACTGGGCTTGTCTCTATGTCAGTATGTCACCAATGCAACTGGGCTTGTCTCTATGTCACCAATGCAACTGGGCTTGTCTCTATGTCACCAATGCAACTGGGCTTGTCTCTATGTCACCAATGCAACTTCTGTGAAACAAGAAAGATGTACATTGGAAAACACATATCATGCCAAACTTGTTGTTATTAGGTGGTCAGGTAACAATGTAGTAGCATGGTCCAGTAGTATCAATACTGTAAATCCTGTGAAACAGTGCTCAGGCACGTCAAAGGTTGTCATGACACAATGCGATGGGATACATTAGGCTACTTTTATTAGTCAAGATCGGTTTTGTTTTCATTTTTTGAAGGAAAACACTACCATGCCTCAAGATACTTCGAGTGAACTGTTTTGGAAGTCTTCATACCTTAAAATAAACTGGTTTTCAATAGATTGTGCATAAGCCAATATTGTATCGTTGATTCACGTTGAACTGCCATTATAAAAAAAATGCTAGTGGGAACGACCCAACGTTCCATTTTGGAACATCCCAAAAATGACCTTAAAAGTGAAATATCAAAAAGAAGCTTATCATTTCTGTTTAAATACCTTCAAAATACAACACCTATCTAAGGGTGATCTCAAAATTTCTTCTAAAAGGCATAGGGCCTAGTTGGAAAATAAAGATAACCGTCGCATAGATTCAAATTTGCGCGCAATGAAGGTCGGTAGGTGGCGCTGCTGTGAAATGTATACCGTCATATGGATTGAAATTTCCGTGTAATAAAAGTAGGTAGGTGGCGCTGCTATCACTTTAAACCGTCAGGTAGATTCAACGTCGGTAGGAGCGAAAAGTTTTCGCTGCACGAATGCACGATAGTCTATTACGGTACCCTGTATGGGCCCGCGGGCCACCGGTCATGCGATTTTAAGTGGAGCGTGGGAGCTCCCTAAACATGATCCAGGCTTATGCCTGCGGGAACGTCACAATATAACATGTTTACAAGCTCTAACAGAAAACACTAAATGCATTCTCAATCGCAACCGCATTGATGCCGCATTTATAGTCAACAGATATGATGATATCCCGCCAACACCAAAAGGCGTGTATAGGCTACCATCCTACCCAGCACACGTGTTACAACTGTTACATCTACACGGCTACATATCAATCCATATCCTTTTGTCTCCGTCTGACCCTATGTGTCACTCCTAGAATGTCTGTATCTTTGCTCGTTTCTGTCTCTGTATATCTGTATCGTCTCTATGGCTATGTGTCTTGTCTATAGTTTCTTTTCGTCTCTCAGTCTGTTGCTTGTTTCTGTGCCTCTCTGTTCTTTCTTTTGTCGTCTTCTATATTATTTCCTCTGAATGTCCTTGAAAGTACCTTTCTTCGACGTTCTCCTTCACTCCTCTTGTGTGTTTCTTTTCCAGACGGTAGTGGATTGGCAGACGTTCGAAGTATCGAATATCTTAACTCCGGATTCGCGACAGTGGTTTCAGAAGCTGGGATACGAAGACGAAACCATCGACCGGTTTCTGCAGAATCCGGATAAACGAATTCTCAACAAAATCCAGACGATTTTCGATCGATTAAACGCCAAAACAGCTCTGCCATCTCACAGAATCCAGAAATGGACGATACTACCTCAGGACTTCACCGTTCGTGGCGGAGAATTAAGTCAGTACTGTATTGCCTTCTGCTGTATTGCATTATTTTACAGCTTGTTATAATTATCAGCATGTCCTTCGCTCACACGTTTTGCGCATAAGATTCAGATTAATTGCGCGAGTAATACATGCAGATGCAATTACAGAGCAATAACTAAAAATTATATATAAATATATATGGTATGACAATAAATGTCGTTCTAGTACCAATGACAATAATGATAATAGTGATGGTAACACTAACTTTATTATCTCCACACATTGTTTTGGAACATTAGGGATTACACCTTTATTCAAAAACAATAAGAAGAATAAGGCTCAATATTATCAATAAGCATATCAATCATGTTCACTGCCATAATCATAATGCACTTCAGAATAAGTTAGTAAAGCTTCTGAATCTTTTCTGTTGTCATGGAGCTATATAAATTACAGATTACAATTGATATTACAACAGCATGAATGATATTCTGATCGTTTGAAATAGAATATTTATACAGTATTGCTCTGGGATTGTTTGTTTTCAGCCTGGATCCTAAGCATTCGGAGGTTTTTCATTGAGGAGAAGTACGCTGAAACCATCAACTCCATGTATATTGAGAAATGACGAAATAAACACTCAGATTGTTTAGACAATGGCGTTAGGCGTGAGGCATAACTATCTTTCTGCTAAGCTTACGTCGCTTAACTCTGCTTACGCATGCGATCATTGACAGACACTGTGTCAGGTTTCTTGTCCGCAGAGGACACGACTAAAGCTATAAACTACTTTGCGGTTTCAATGACTCAGCCGACAATTAAATCTGACAATGCTCGATGCTGCTACCGTGGGATCACATTTTTTCTTATTTATCAAATGATCTAAGAGCATAATTAGAATACTACTCTCCAGTTACTATATAAATCGGTTCGCATCGGTCTCCCTTAAGGGCATTCAGATTAGAAATAAATCAACATACGATCAATTTCTAGCGGAGTTGTGTCGTTTCTTGCGACATATGTCTCAGCAGAAATCACCGAATGGACTGGAGCATACGAAGAGACCCATATAAACTAATCTTGGTGTAGTAGTGTGCAGAATAACGATGTCCTCAGTCGAAAAAATTAGTGTTTATATTCTTCTTCTGTTTGTCACTTTTTTAAGGCGCTGATTATGATTTTTTTTTATTGAAGATTATCATAACTTTGATGCGTTTGATTAAATAAAGCAATAGGTTATTGATGACGGTGACCCGTCAAAATAGCCCCGTCAAAACAGCCCCATTACCAAAATAGCTGTTTTGACGGGGCTATTTTGACGGGCTGCTATTGATGACACCAACCACGACGAAGTAAATGGTGGTGATGATGATGATTTGCTGTAGTTCACGATGCTAAGAAGCGATAATGATAGTAAGGCAAACGACAAAACGGCAATATTGGTTCATGACGATTATTTTACTGTCTCAACAGCAATAATCGATTTCTACTCATACAATGTTAATGTTGCGCTATAACTTATAAGAATAGGCGTAGAGAAGCGATTAGACAACACAAGACCGGGCTAGATTGTATGGAGCTGATTGAAAATGAGGCTTCACAAAGAATGTGACGAATCTTGTTCATTTTGTCCTTTCGTCATTGTATTCATGGGTGTTCGATAGTGTAGTGATTAGCGCGCTGGACTGTCATTCGAGATGTCGGTGGTTGAAATCCCCGACAAGGCAGACATTTGAATTGAGATTTCTGCTCCATCTGCATCTCATAGACAACTCAACTATGATGAGTACACTGACCCTACACTGTTGGCGCGAAAATCAGACGGCGAGGGAGAGGACTGGCCACCCTCTCTCGTATGCCGAGGCTAAGCAAATGAAGTCGCTATTGCTTCATACCCATGGCTGCCTTTCAGGTAGCGAAATGAACCGATCTTCTTTCTATTGTAATCAGCGGCAAGTTATCTCTTCTCTTCTTCTAATAAAAGCAGATGAACTTAAAAACGAAACCAGGAAAGTTCCAATTTTATCAATGATAACGAAACGAGACATCCAGGTGTTCTATTATTGTTTCAAAAATAACCGTGACCTTATTGTTGACATCAAACTCTTCATTATTCTACGTCACATTATTTCGCTCAAGAGTCTCCACGGTAATTATTTATACCCCGTGATGACGTAACGATCTGCTCCGCAAGCACAAAAAAAGTCAAGAAATTCTTAGCTGCAGGAAAACATACGAAATAATACGGAGATTTTCATAATTATGTCGGAAATGTTGAACCGCACAGATGAACAGGTTTGTGAGCATATTAATATAATTATAGACCTCTATTTATATCTTCATGAACACAATATTAGTCCAGATAAGAATTGGTAAACTGAGCGTTTCTGGCATTTTTCCAGAGCGTTAGGCCTATTTAAAATAGCAGGGATTCGTTATTCAATATAATTGATTTTCACAGAACTGAAGGACAGCAATTATAGATTTCAATGATTTGTATGCGTTATTTTCTACTCCAGACAGTGGAAATCTAGTGAGAGATGAAGATATCTAGAGAGTGAAAGCGAGACATGTATAGAGAGATTGAGACAGAGGGAAAACGAGAGAGAGAGAGAGAGAGAGACAGACAGACAGACAGACAGACAGACAGACAGACAGACAGACAGACAGATAGACAGGCAGACAGACAGACAGACAGACAGACAGTCAGATAGAGAGAGAGAGTGAGAGTGAGAGTGAGTGAGTGAGAGAGTGTGTGTAGAGAGAGAGAGAGAGAGAGAGAGAGAGAGAGAGAGAGAGAGAGAGAGAGAGAGAGAGAGAGAAGGTAAGCTGTATGAAACAGCTAGAATTTCATACCCATGTTGCCTCTCAGGCCGGGATTGGCAAATTACTTGGGAAAATGTAATTGAATTACAAATTACAAATTACTTTAGAAATTTGTTGGAAAGTACAAATTACGTAATTTCAATTACATCGAATTACAAATTACATGCATAGTTGGGATCAAGAAATTCAGTCAGGAAACACATGCTTTATTTCCACTGTTCAAGTGTTCATTTGTATTACACTGTTTGAAACTGTTTATTTAAATTTCTCTAAGAAGTAGCAACTGTTCGAACAAGTTATCCGATAATCGGTATCTGTTTGACCTTAAAATCATGCTTGCAAAACTATAACGAGTCTGTGCACCAGCGCAGATGAAGGAAGTGGAGAATTAAATTGCATAAATAATAATCTTTAGGGCCTACAGTTACTGTCATCTATGACATAGCCTACTACAAAAAAACTTCATCAAAGGTAACAAAATAATTCTGTTTTGAAAGCATCTTTTTCCTCATCAACCAAAGAAGTGTCCAAAATACTTCTTAAAACGAGACAAACAGTGCCTCAGTGTAAGGTTGACACATTAATTACAAATTGTGTGCCAAAGAGCATGCATTGTTTCTCAATCGTTTAGCAACCGGAATTTAAAGAACGTGTAACTGGTCTCAACTCAGATGCCACAGTCATGGCTCAGTAGACTGAGTAGAGAATCGAATGAGAGCAATAAAAGAAGAATTATCTGAAATTCTGAACCACGATTTGACTGCAGATGTGTGGTCTACTAAACACAGAAGTTAGGCATACATGGGAGTAACATGTCATCGTATCGATGCATTTGAGCAACGCAGACCATTTGTTGGATCACGTACGTATGATGGAGTAGAGCAACTCATCTAGGCCTATGTAATACATAATGACCTCGGTCTAACACATGACGAAATTGTTGCTACCATTTCTGACAATGACTCCAATTTTGTGAAAGCGTTCAAAGAGCTCAGTGTTCCAGAGATACTATAGTGATGGTGATCAAGATAATGAAAAGATGCTTTCAAAACTGCTCTGGTTGTGGAGTCTCTGGTTCTAGTTTTCTTTTCAAAGTAATTTGATTTTGCAGATGTAGGGCATTGTAGGCCTAATTTGAAATTACAAATTACATGAAAAAATGTAATTCAATTACAAATTACATTGATCCAGAACAACAAAATTACAAATTTCCGATTACATTTGTTATCAAATAACTTAATTTCAATTACATAAATTAAATTACTGCCCATCCCTGCTCTCAGGGGTGTCACGACAACTCGTCGAACGACATTTCGTCTACGACACTTCGTCGAGCGATAATTCGTCGAACGACATTTCGTCTACTAAGTTATTTGATATTGTCACTTTAAAATGGAAGCTGGATTGATGAAAAAACTGTTTCCCGAAATGGAAGTGGGATTGATGAAAACATTCCTGTGTTGAAATAGAAGCTGAATTGATCGAAATAATTTTTCACGTAAAAATAAGCTGGAAATCAACATCGATGCATGGATAAAAATAGGTTTCCATTCAACAGAAGCTGGATTGATGACAATAATCTTGTCAGTAATTAGAAGCTGGATTCCTGAGAATATATAGCACGTTTTAGCGAAACTATCAGAAAGCGGCCTCTGTTGATTAGCCGTAATGTATACAGATACACTAGTAGACGAAATGTCGTTAGACGAATTGTCGTAGACGAAGTGTCGTTATACGAAATGTCGTTCGACGAGTTGTCGCGGAACCGCTCTCAGGCTAGCTTAACAGGTTGCTGCTGTTCTTTTTTCCTCCTTCTTCTTGGCTGGGATGTAGATTGTTAACCACCTGCGTTTTCCGTTTTAATGGTTCCATATGCAGATTGAATAAGCCCGGGATATAAATGTAGCCTATATATAATTATGTACAGCCTTGATCGCAATACCATCCTATTAGACGCGATACAAATGCCATAAACGCTTACTTTTACTGTTATCTACTTTCCATGCGAGTCGTTTTTTTATTCGGGCTTGTCATTTCCTATAAAGGGCTGCCAGTTGTTTTCCTGCTCAGTTGATTAGTTACTAACCAGACAAACCATTTACTATTCAGTACGTGACTCAATTACATCCAGGCCCGTCCGTTACAGGCTAATTCCGATTAACTAATTTATTTAGCTCATGATCCTTTGATAGGATTTTCCAGGATTAATATCCATCATTCAATGAAAGCAGAGTCGATGACATCGGAAAAAGTGACTAGAGCTCTGACGGATAAGAAGGAAGCGCCGAGGCGATTGCACAGGTCAAAGACAGTCACCGGGATTTCAGTGGGACGCCAAGAAACCCCCGACAGCCTACCTCCCCTGCAAAGACAAAGCGCTGACCACCCCCATCGAGTTACCTTTACAAAGGCGAAAAGAACAAGTGAGATTTACAGTGGACTTTTCAGCTGGCCGAACAGTTTGTAGAGTTTAAAGCACTTAATTGGCATTATAAATTCTGAAAAGGTTGAATCAGTTGACTTGCAATACATACCGTAATCCATCATTTCACATTCCAGACCAATCCATAACTTCTATCCTTTTGACCGTAGATGATTTTTTGGTCAAGCATGTTCGCTCTGCAACAGTAGACAGCGTAGGCTTTCTCGATCGTTGGTCCCTCCATTTGGAATAGTCTACCTCTGACCGGTGTTCTCTCCCGCGGGACTTGTCTGGCTCTTTTTGCAAACTACTTAAGATTTTTCTCTTTGGCCGAGCCTGAATCCGGAGCGCCTCTAAGCAGTTAACTTGAAAGGGCACTATATAAATTACATAGATGGACAGACAGACAGACAGACAGACAGACAGACAGACAGACAGACAGACAGACAGACAGACAGACAGACAGACAGACAGACAGACAGACAGACAGACAGTCAGTCAGTCAGACAGTCAGACAGACAGACAGACAGACAGATAGGCCAAAGATAGAAAGATAGATACTATAGATAAGTAAATTATGTTGCTTCGTTGGTACAAAGCAACTCTAAACTGCTTTTCGAAAATAAGTGGAGATACGACAAGATAATTCTCAGGCGACGATATAAATTCTGAAAAGGTTGAATCGGTTGACTTGCAATACATACCGTAATCCATCATTTTACATTCCAGACCAATCCATAACTTCTATCCTTTTGACCGGTCCAGCATGTTCTGTCTGCAACAGTAGACAGCGTAGGCTTTCTCGATCGTTGGTCCCTCCATTTGGAATAGTCTACCTCTGACCCGTGTTCATTTCCGCGGGACTTGTCAGGCTCTTTTTACAAACTACTTAAGACTTTTCTCTTTGGCCGGGCCTGGGTACGGAGTGCCTTTGAGCAGTTAATTTGAAAGGGCACTATATAAATTACATAGATGGACAGATAGATAAGTAAGTAAGTGAGTATATTCTTTGTTAAACCAATTGCATATCCGAACTCTGATGTACATACGTCTTAACAACAGACAACTGTCAATATGAGTACAACATTCTAGCAATAAACGTCTTTCGCTGCAAATTATCTGCAAGAGGTATACAATCATTATTATGGTCGTGCGATAGATAGATAGATAGATAGATAGATAGATAGATAGATAGATAGATAGATAGATAGATAGATAGATAGATAGATAGATAGACAGATAGACAGATAGACAGATAGACCAAAGATAGAAAGATAGATACTATAGATAAGTAAATTATGTTGCTTCGTAGGTAGCGCTATGCTGCTGGAATACAGTTATTCGTCGATTACATTGCACAGACTTAAATAGAGTCGTTAACACTTTAACGAAGAGCCTTTATTAAAGTGACTGGGAAACTATTCAGCTCGTCTTTAAGGTGTTAAACTTTGTTAATGATTTAGCGAATTTACAGGGTTGAACCAGTTTCACCTGATTACGACCTACTCTCAGCAGACCATTGTTTTTATGTCTTGTGCCATATAAGTAACTAATTAGTAAAGCGTCCGATCGCAAATCCTGTCTTCAGGTTATGATGATGTGCTTCCTGCTGAGCAATATACGTCAACAAAAGTCGATCAACCGGTTAAACTGCTGATGACCGAACGAGAGCTTGGACAGAAACCCATCACCATCATGTCCATTCTTCGTCTGAACTGGGAAAAATATCCGCAAAGACAAGCTTATGGTTAGCTCCCCATTTACGGACATATAGTAGGGAATTACACGAGACTTAGCCTAACGATCCGCTTTTTAACATTTTTCAATAATTATTTGCAATAATTAATTGCTGAATTAGGGTCTATGCGAAATTTCGTATTTATCTTATTATAATCAGCTTGAAGAAATCAAACGTTCTTACAATTTAACTTTCAATAAACTGCTAATTCCATCAAACCTGATATAATCATCATTACTGGGTTTTTTTTTAAGTTTCATATAGCGTCTCTTCAAGGCAGTCTACCCAGAAGCGCTCCCGGCCCAGCCCCGGATAAATAGGACATTCTTAAGATCGGTAGGGTAACAGACCGCGAACCACAGGCTTCACCACAGGCTCAGCTTGTTCTGCTGGATCGACGCTGGACACCCAAAGTGGGGCAACAAAGTTCCTGTAGATACAATACAGCGCTGGACCAACACCACAGAGGAAACCGCTTTGGGATATCTGGTGAAATAAATCAATCGAATAAACTCCAATTAAATTCAGCCGATTCGATTTCGTAATCGCTCAAATTTATAAAGCGTTTTTCTAGAGCTAAGCATATTCGGGAGCGCTGCGTCGGGTCAGAGAGGTTGTCCAGAGACGTTAAGTGAGGATTCGAGTCCGGTTACCAGAGAGACCGGAGAGGAGCTGCTGAGGAGGGTATCGTTCGGGTCAAGGTTGCTTGGAAGTCTGAAAATTTGTTGGATTAGAGTTGGGAAGATTTTTCCAGTTCCCTTCGCATTATTTTGTAGATCAAAAACCGTTCTTTAACGAACATTAGCATCGTTCAGGGTAGCGAAAAGTGCGCCTCAGATTAGATCTCTAGGAATGGCGCTCTACAAATTTATGATTACAATAATTAATTATCGGCTGAAAAAAAATGAAAATCTTTGGTTTTCCTGATCATCTGTAGGCTATTTCCCGTCATTGTATTATTTCAGCATACAAGCCCGATGATACGTGGCAGTATATCACCTTCAAAGATTTATTCGACCTTGTAAGGCTGGCCGCAAAAGGATTCATTTCGGTATGTACTCAGCTTAAGAACAAACATATTATGCCCATGTTTCGGTATGTACTCAGATCAATACATGCCTTATAGAAGTAAATATTTAATTTTCAACAATCCTATTACACCATGGGATCATACGATAACCGATTGTTTAGATCCCTCACCATGTAACTCAGAAAGTCCCTGTTCGAGTCTCTTCTGAGACGGTCACTGTTTAGGAACATTCAACTCACAATTGCTTAGCGTAATCGATTACTTCTTCATTGTTAGACATTAGAAATATCAAATTAAGCGATTTATCTTATGATTTACGTTTACAATGTAACCTAACAAAATAGAAACATGGGCAATTGGGCATAATATGTTTGTTCTTAAGCTACTAGTTTTCATGTTGTCTGTAGTAAAAAGAGCATGAATGTTTGAAGTTCTTACTCATTCACAGTACATGCAATTCAAGATTATGCTATGTAGGCCTTTGCTTTAGAAACAATATTTAAGAGACTTACTAAGAGTGTTTACAAAAATCTGTTGACCTACCTCAGGGTCATAGATTTTGCATGTATTCATAGGTTTGTAGGATGTCTGGTCTATACATTGAATCAATCAACCATTTTTTTTAATCCAGTTCATCGATGCAAAATACAGTGTTGACAAAGATAATTGCATATACAAGCAAATTAAAAAAATAATGTGACACTTTGAGTGAACAAATCCATAGTTAAGTCAGGAACATTAGGCACAGCTAGGTAGGGCCCAGTTACATAAAGAAGTGGCTAGTTACTCAGGTATGTCATAGTAACGTGTTTTGGGGAATATGTAAAATAAGAAATGAAATATTTAAAAACTTTATAGACGAAAAACTGGGCTAAGATTGAAATGTCAATTATTTAGTAAGGAAATTCTTACCGTGGAATTTTTAATAGCACATGGTTACTTATTCCACAATAGTGGTCCTTCACATCCTATAGAGAATTTACGGGTGTTTGTTCTATTAAAGTGGCACATGTAGGAACGGTTAAATCGAATGTAGATAAGACAGGAGGAAACTGGATACTAATGCAGGTTGGAACAGATTGTTTTCATAATTAGTTCACACATTTGCACGTGTCTAACTTGTTCTAGATTTAATAGATTAAGTTCAAGAAAAAGAGGTTTGGTGTGGGAATTGCAAGAAGAGTTAGTAATTGCAAAATTTTTAGTTTTAATAGGATAATATTGGTTGTCAGTGCAGAAGCAGTAACGCGCCCTGGACCAGTTTCAACCAACAGAAACTTAGAGAGCTGTAAATTCACCTGGATTTATTTCTTTTTTGTGATCAGTTCGGTTTACAAAGATTCAATGGAGTCGCTATTATTGGACGCAACGCACCTGAGTGGGCAATAGCCAATTTTGCAGCAATATGTGCAGGGTGAGTAACTAAGTGTGGTATGTAGGTCTACCTGAATAGCACACGTTTTGTATTCACAGCATTCTAAGCGGATTGAAATAACGCTGGTAACTTGAAACTACTTGAGGAGCTTTCTTGCAAAACCAGACAAATCCACTTTATATGATTTTGAGAAAAATGAGATTTTTAATCAAAGAATGACTGCAGCAAATTTGAAAAGGGGAATGGTGTGACTTGTTAGGCTTGTGACCAACATTATTGCGCCTGAGAAATTTTTCTGGAAATACCTTGTTAAATAGGTCATACATGGTTATAAACATAGGCCTATGATTTGTCTCCTTTTGCACGATATAACGGATTTGTCTGGTTTTGATCCAATATACCCATTGCACTGTATAGCATTATGAACATTCCTCAATATTACCATTAAAATTTAATTGTATTATTGTAATCATTCAAAGAATACCAAATCAATGTGTTTGTGCTGCACTATTATCAACACTAATAATATTCACCAAACACAATGTCAGGAACAAGGTACAAACAGTAACTTGACGAACAAGTTACCTTGGTAAACCCGTAGTTTAGGTTGCTAAATTATTTTATATCGTCAAAATGAAATGGAAGCTGGATTGAGGAAAAAAATTGTTTCCCTAACTGGAAGTGGGACTGATGAAACCATTTCTATCTTTAAATAGAAGTTGGATTGATGGAAATAATTTTTATCGTAAATAAAAGCTGGATTGATGAAACTTAGTTTTTTATGCAATAGAAGCTGGAATTAGTATTTTAAATAATTGTTTCCGTAAGTCGAAACTGGACCCATGGAAAAAGTTCTCTGCTTAACTTACATAAAAGTTCCATTGATGAAAGATATTTTTCTGGTTAAATAGAAGTTGGGTCATTTTTTCATTAAATGGAAGTTGGATTGATTAAAAAAATTCTCGATGAAATGGAAACGGGATTGATTATAGTCATGGTGGACATAGGTAGAGTGCTTACTTACCAACGTCAAGTACGGCATTGAAGACAGTAGAATAATTTAGCAACCTAAACTACGAGATTGTCCATTAGGCCTACCTTGATTGATACACTCTACTCGGCCCAGATCGTTTTCTTCCCTGGCAATTTCCATTAGGCTACTTGGAAACAGTAATAATAATTTACTGTAAAAATATTTCACTGAAGTGTTAGTACGTTTTAATGAAGCTTCACAAACAACAACAATGTTATGTTATTAGAAAACGTCATTGCACGTGACCGATTCCGCTGCTGCGATTGGTTGGGGATTTGTCTGGTTTGCATGTAACGACAATGTGGATTTGTCTGGTTATGCACGAAAGGTCTTATTCTTCAATGGATAAACTTCACTTATTAGTATGGTTTTGCATGAAAGCACGGTGTAGGCTGATGCAAACAATAATGGGCTACGCGCAGATATGGATATCGAAAAAGGCCAAAAAGTGGATTTGTCTGGTTTTGCAAGAAAGCTCCTCACTTAATACATCAAAATCTTTCATGCAGTCTTTTGTTATGATTTTTGTTGATAGTCTGTGCTAGAAATGTCTTTCATACAATCGTGCATTTAGAGAAATTTGGGTCGAACTGTGAAATGCTGTTGTCATTGAACTGTTTCTTAATTAGTGCAATAAAAAAACTGCATATCTTATCTCCAGCTTCACTACTAACAGAACAGACAGCCTGCACTAGACGGCGCTAATAGCAGCCTACAAAGCAAGTCTACATTTCGAAGCTCTAATAATTGCCATTTCTGAAGTCTTCGACAGGTACTGTGTAGGAACCCACATAGGATTACGATCGTTTAATCCTAGTTCATAGAGTCCTTCATGTTGCTTGTGTTTCTGATTTTCTCCACAGCGGAATTGTTGTTCCCATATCGACGGCACTTTCAGTGGACGACTGTTGCAAAATAATAGAGAGCACAAAATGCAGCATAGTAGTCGTCGGTTCATCAAAACAGTTGGAAACTGTGGCGCAGATTCGCAAACGACTGTTCAACATCAAAGCCGTCATCAAGTACGGCAAAGATAGCGACGTGAAATCGGTTCCCTTTCACACGGTAGGAAATTACTATTTGGGCTTGTAATTATTATTATTATTATTACTAGCATTTTTTACCCGGCTTCGCCCATGTTTAATTTTTAACGGCTGCAAATAAAGGCTACTTACCTACTTACTATATTTGCTTATGGGTTTCAAATATTTAAAAAATGTCCACATATCTGAATGGAAACGATATTTAGAGGTGAACGTAGTTGTTTTTCCCGTGTACTGCACGGGTTATCTCTACCTTAGATATATAGTCAATATTATTTGTTCCCCTACTACACGGGTTATCTCTACCTTAAATAAGTGTATTATTTGTTCCCCGTTCTCCGAGCCTACCTTCTGTTTCCAGGTAATATTTTTGCAAGTCTGATAATCCTATACTGGCCGTGATCCTCTTTTCTTCTGTCTTTATCTCTTCTTTTGTGTTTATTTCTCCTTAGTTTGGTTATTTTTTATTGTTTTCATTATTTTTATTTTCATATATTAATATGTTAATTTAAATATTATTTCCATAACTGATTAGTACTTAAGATTCACTTTGGTAGCCTATAGATTCTTACACTTATTGAGCCTCACGATTATTGGTTGCCTGTTATTGAATTACTCAATGTACTAGGCTTCATGCTTTATCCGTCCACCTGTCATTAATTTGATTTACTAATGCACTAGCCCACTGTTTTGTATTTGGGTAACGGCCATTTTCTTGTTTTACTGAAATGGGGCCTTACTTAGCGGGACCTAGGTATCTTCTAGGTTTCCTTATTGACCCTTCTCTCCCATACTAATTGAGATTCTACAAAGCATTTACAATTGTCTCTGACTGAATTATCTTCGGTTGATGAACATAACATGTGTATTTCATAATCATCTGTAACTGTTCTGGACTATGGATGGATTAATAAAAATGATTTGATTTTGATCTTAACGATAAATATAACAGATAGGGGCCTACCGGTAATTAGATAACTGAAAATCAATGAAGAATTGTACTAATTCCATTCACTGTGTTTGCCGGAAATTAAGTGCACTGAATCGGATTGAAGTGTATCGAGGGTGCCACTTCGCTATCTCAATTAATCTGTAGGCTTACTATTGAATTTTGAACTTTTCTCTTCAGCGGACTGCACTTTGGTTTTACTTAAAGTTGCCTTTTATAATTCTTTTACTTGTGAATTGTCATATTGAAGTTATAGATGTATTAGAAGTGGCATCCGTAATCAGAGGTCACTCAACTCCTTCAAATAGGCCTATAAAAACACTTACTTAACTGACGTTGATATTACTACTGCCATGCCTATTTCTCATCCTAAGTTAATTGAACTGACTCATGTTTCCTTTCTAGTTCTACCAATTTGTTCCATCATAGTGGGGAAGACTAGATAAGCCCATTGGGCTTCTTCTCCCCATGAATCGATTTTTATTACTTAACTTGTTTGACAATAACCTCTTCAATTTCTGTTTCTTATTAATGGCGCTTACGAAATGTAAACTGCTAATGACTGTATTCACATGTATACATTGTTTTCACTGTTCATGGAATCGATTCTAATAAATTTGAATTTGAATTATATTATATTAGACTTGACTGTAGTTCAAAGTGTGATATGGAAATAAATCGTAGAGTAGCGATAGGAAAAACTGCAATGAATGGTCTGGAAAAATATGGAAGGACAAACATGTGAGTATAGACACGAAAAAAAGATTGGTGAAGGCTCTGATCATACCAACAGTAACATACGGCAGTGAGACATGGACAATGACCAAGAAAATGAAAAAAAGATTAACGCATGCGAAATGTGGATATGGAGGAAGATGCAGAGAATATCATGGATAGAGAAAAGGACCAACGATTGGGTGCGCATGAGTATCGGAATTGAGAATGAAGAGACACTACAACAAACAGTGCTAAGAGCAAAGTTGAGGTTCTTTGGTCATGTCATGCGATCAGATGGATTGGAAAAGGAAATTATGTTAGCATATGGAGAGGGAAGGAGAAAACAAGGACGACCAAGGAAAAAGTGGATGGACGAGATACATGAAACAACTGGAATGAATTTGGCAGAACTGAGAGATGCGACGGCGGACAGAAGGAAATGGAGAGGCTTGATCATGAAGGTCGCTAGAGTTCCAAGAACTGACAGCACAAGGTGACAAGGTAGTTCACTGTAGTGGATTGGAGTATATCAAGTAGCATATTGATTAGATCAATATCTAGAAGAGTAGTACGCAAAGCTACTGCACATTATTACTTTGGAACTTTCAAGAATTGTTTAAAAATGAACAGCTGATGGTTTGTGTGTCTAGTGGGAGCAGTTATTGGTGATGGGAGACAAGGTCGATGATGAACGTCTTAGGGAACGAACTGCATTCCAGGCCCCGAACTTATGCTGCACAATCCTTTACACGGTCAGAGGTTACAGCTGTTTTAAAAGCTCGATAATTGCAATGGTCAATTGCCAGCAGGACTTGTTTTATCATGCAGTGATGCACATAATGCGCAGCGATAACTTGAAAAGTGCAGTGATGAAAGGTTGTTTGTGCATTGTGCAGTGATTAGCATCAAAATAAGGCACAGCCGCAGACACTCAATACACACTCGCTCTTCCGCTGTGTGGAGTGACACATTTTCTATGAAACATGCTCTGATTGCAAGATTTTCCTATGCTTAGAGCATCGCCTACGCTTCTTCTTTCAACCTTTTCAATCATTCTATTATAGCCATCGTCTGTCTCCAATCTCGATCTGTATAGTATCTCTTACGCCATGAAGCTATTCATTAGACATTCTGACATTCACCTAACGAGATAATCTCTTTACAGCTGGCTAGGACTTCACCGATGTAGCATAGGTCTGCGGGTGTGCTTGTACCTTCTATGTATAAAAACGCCCACCAACTATGTCATGCTCCGATGAGTTTAGCTGGCAGCGGTTCTGCATTTCACGGTCTTATGACTATCTTTAGCCCAGGTTCTTCATTCCGGTAACGACAATGAATAGCTTCATGGCGTAAGCGATACTATACAAAGTCGTCAGTGCGATATATTATTGTCAATGCAATTCAATGCAACACAATGTATGCAATTTTCTTTTTCTTTTCAGGCTGGAGGAGAAGGCCCGCCAAAGCCAGTCATGCTTTCTCAGGACAACGTAAGTTCATGCAGTGCTAGAAGCAACGTATAGCAATGTATGTATTACCTGTAAAATGTATCGCATATTCATTACATTTATAAGGCGGAGTGATTGATGAGCAGTTAAAAAATCCATTGCGTTGTGCTAGAGCTCCACTATACAACAATAACAATAACCACCAACACACCAACAAAAGACAACAGCAGCAGCAGCAATAATGATATCACCGAAGCGATATCTCAATCTACTGTTGTCGTGAGATCGACCTACCACAGCAACGTCTCTCGCCTGCGTATTGCTTGTCCATGTCCCTGACAGCGCGTTTATCTCCGTCGGTTTCTGTCGGTGTCCGTCTCGATAATGTTCTCCCCACGTCTACGCCGTCCGTCGCCGACCGTGGGAATCTAGCGCTAGCTGCACTTAGTGGACCATCGAACAGTAATGCAATAGGAAACGAAGTATCGTCTTCACAGCCATTTTATTTAGAAATTAAATCTCGAAAATCTTTATCTTCTTCAAAAAAATAAAGCCAACAATTTTGCTTCATGTCCTATATAATATTATGTTGTAGATTGTTTGGACGGCTCGCACGTTGGGTCGGCGGATGAGCTGCAGTTTTGCGTCTGGAGTGGTAGTCTCCCTAACGTCGTACTGTCACGTGTGTGGGCTTAACATTGATCTCTATGTTCCTCTGCTGTTCGCTTCAACCGTCTACTTCATTTCCTCGCCGGTATTCTACACTTCTTATTCGTTTGAAACGCTGTCAATAACATACATGTCGACATGTGAGTGAGTGCTTGATTGATTGATTGAGTCAGTCAGTCAGTCAGTCAGTCAGTCAGTCCGTCAGTCAGTCAGTCAGTCAGTCAGTCAGTCAGTCAGTCAGTCAGACAGTCAGAGTCGGTAGGTCGGTCGTTAATTGGGGTAGACAGTCAGTTAAATGCAGTAAATACGCAGTTGTAAGCTACGATTAAGCAGTTATTCTCTCCTCCTTAACCCTAGGGCTACCAAGCTTTTTGTGTGACATCGGCTACCAAGGGGGGTGGTTACCACCCCCTGGATTTCGTGTTTGGTTTCACATATCATAACTTGTAGTATAGCAATGGATTCAGCATTCATTTCTGCACAGAATGGTATATTTAGTTGTACATTATGTGAATGCACCTCGAAATTACATCACTTTTAACAACCATTAATTAGCAATATTTTATATTATTGCATACATTTTGTACTTTTTGGTTAAACAAATATAACATTATGTGTGTTTTGAAACTAATCTATGTACACACGTTTATATAGTATAAATGTACATCCATAGATATATATCCATACATATATATATCGGTTTACGTTGTAATGCTGTATTCAGCCATTTTCACACAGATTACGCGTATTATTATTTATTTTGATCACTTCCGGTATTCAAAAGACAAAAGACGTAGGTATGCAAATGAATCCCTACATTCCCTCTAAAGAATGGTATAATTGTTTCTCTTCTAGGCAGAATAGTCAATAAGCTATATTCGAAAAACTAAGGAGGGAGTGGTATCCACCCCCTTGGTGCCTCGGGTATATCAGGTATAACTTTTGAATGGCGTGGGCTACCACCATGATGTTTACCTCAAAATGTGCGCCAATGAATCTGCTACAGCTGCCTAAAATGCAAAAATTATATTCCATGTAAAAAAAACTATGCATAAAAAAGCGTAGGGGGGTGGCAACCACCCCCTTGGTAGCCAGAGGGTTAAGATAGCAGTTGTTCTAATGCAGTTTCTAGCGTGACCCAAGACTAAATGACTCATTAGTTTTTCATTTGATATGTATTATTATGAAAGAATATCTTCGAATGGACGAGAGAGGTCCAACCGACCATTTTCTACGCACCATATTTGGTCATCGAGGAACTTCGGCTGAGAATGACGGCCCATCTTGCACGATCGTGCGTCGCGCGAATAATCTACTGGTGGGCCAAGTCAATTGGTCTCAGAGGATACAGAGCCATTACAAGCAGGTTAATTATAGTCATTATTAATTTATAATTTCTATTGCACTAGTGTCTCCATTACAACGACGGGTCACCAAAACCAAGCCGTAGTCAGGTCAATATCCAGGAAATCAGTCCAATGTGACAGAGAGGCAAACTATTCTGGTTAGTCATTTTGAAAAGGTCAGCCTTATGCCCGGAGTAGAGGAAGTTTCGGAATAGGCCTATCCACTCAATTTCTTCCTTTCGCGTAAACTTGCGTGCAAACATTTGTTATCCATTCCAATAAAAATGTCGACTGAATGATTGAATGACTTGAAAGTCTTTGTATCTTTTGATTGGATCAGTCGCTTATAATTATCATCTCCTCTAAACATAGGACTCTCATCTGTTAAATTTCTTATCTATCGTAGAATCTCTCGGTCTTTCTTTATCTCTCTCTCTCTCTCTCTCTCTCTCTCTCTCTCTCTCTCTCTCTCTCTCTCTCTGTCTCTGTCTCTGTCTCTGTCTCTCTGTCTGTCTCTCTGTCTCTCTGTCTCTGTCTCTGTCTCTGTCTCTGTCTCTGTCTCTGTCTCTGTCTCTGTCTCTGTCTCTGTCTCTGTCTCTCTCTCTCTCTCTCTCTCTCTCTCTCTCTCTCTCTCTCTGTCTTTCTCTCTGTCTCTCTGTGTCTCTGTCTCTCTCTCTCTGAGCTGACTGATATCCTGCTGAATATAGGCCTTATTACCATTTGCTTTCTTGCGCCAATGATTCCTAGAAGTTACTAAATACATTTACAATACTATAATAACTGACTGGCTGACTGTCTTAATGACTGATTCATTACGTCTCACTCACTCAGTCACTCACTCAGTCACTCAGTCACTATGTTCATTGGCACCCTAATGGGCACATATCGCCTAATTCTGCATACGCCACGAAAGAACATGTAATTGTGATGATTTATAACCATATAGTTGTAAAAAAGGTTTTTTTCGTTTTTTATTATTTTCCAAAAACGTCGTTTTTTGTTTTTTTTAATGTAACTTTATTTTTTAGGCCTACTATCTCTGGTAAAGTCGTAGTTTACGTCGCTAAATTATTTGATATTCTCACGTTAAAATGCAAGCTGGATTGATGAAAGAAATTGTTTCCCTAAATGGAAGTGGGATTGGTGAAAACATTCCTGTGTTCAAAATTGAAGTTGGATTGATCGAAATAAGTTTTACCGTAAATAGAAGCTGGATGGATGAAATTAAGTTTTCGATTCAATGGAAGCTGGATTGATGAAAATAATTGTTTCCGTAATTAGAAGCTGGATCCATGAGAATATATCTTTGCTTAAATAAAAGTTCCATTGATGAAAAATATTTCTTTCGAGAAATAAAAGTTGGATTGATAAAAGTATTTTTTCCAATTAAATGGAAGTTGGATTGATGAAAAAATTTCTGTATGAATTGGAAGCTGGATTGATTATAGTTAACATGCACATAGGTAGACTGCTTACTTCCCAACGTCAAGTACGGCATTAAAGACATTGGAATAATTTAGCAACGTAAACTACGACTTTACCCTATCTCTTATTATTTGTTTAATCTTATTCTTGTCTGATATCCCTTACGTTGTCTGCGTCATTTCAAGGATTCATCTAATTTACGTCACTATTAAGTGTCATCCGTTGAGAAATAAATAGCACAGTACAGGAAATAAAATCTATAAAAGTTATTTGAATTTCTAAGTTATCTAAAATGCGATATTATGTTGTCTTTGTAAACAGTGATCTCAGATTGACTGGTAAACTGCATTTTAGGTTCTTATATAAGTAAAAATTGTAAGTGCAATTTTTAATTAAGTAGGCCTACACTCTATACTTACAAAGTTTAGTTTTTAATTGTCTATGTCAGCATGGACTTATGTGGACCTATGACATGTATACAATTTAAATTTGAAAAGATTTCAATATTTTTAATTTCTCAATTTCTTACTAAACTAAACTTAGGAAAAAGAAAATAATTGTTGTAGACTAATGTTACTTGGTGTTTACTAATAAAGTCATGTTATTTGCTGATTAAAATTAAATTGTGCAAACAATGCTTTAATTTTAAAATGCAGTAAAATATGTAATAAAGTCAAATTATTTTCTTGTCCGTTTTTTTCCGTTTTTTTTCGTTTTTTTATTTTTTGAAAAAAAAACCGACGTTTTTTTCGTTTTTTATTTTGTTTTGACCGTTGTTCACAACTATGTTTATAACTACATTTAGCATTGCCAGTGAGAGACTTAGTAGAACTGAAAACTGTTACGAGCAGTGTATGACAGCACAACATTTGAGTACCCCAGTTTCAGTCACTGAAGTCGATCACATTTTTAAGTTATTGCGGAGTGCCCAGTTGCAGAAATCTAGTCTTCGATGGAGGAGTCAAGTTTATTGCCACCAACATTACTGTGCCTCATCAAGAACAGCGAACAAAAAAGCTTCACAAATGAATCACACGACAGACTGTCAAAGGAAATGTAGATTCGAATATTATCATCGCGATAGAAATGATATCTCAGCGAATGATTCTCCAGAAATGTTCCTAGTGGTGCGGTGTTTAATGTAAATAAAAGACCACCAAGCACAGAACCCTATTCTATTCTGACACAACAAACTCACAAACAGTAATTGTGACCAGAAGATTATTAATTTTTCAAAACGTCATGCTCTAGTCGGAGTCTTAAGTCATGTAACATTAAAATAATATTTTTGACACAAGGTTTGCAGAATTTATTTTGGAAAAGTATTTTAGAAAAGCATTTTGAAAAAGAATTTAGAATTATTTAAAATACTTTTTAAAAATTATTTTGAAAATACTTCTGCAAAACACTTTTTAAAACTATTTTAAAATACAAAATAAAATAATATTTAATAGTCAGTCAGTCAGTAGGTCAGTCAGTCAGTCAGTCAGTCAGTCAGTCAGTCAGTCAGTAAGTCACTAACTCAGTCACTCACTTACTCGCTCACTCACTTGGTCACTCTGTCACTCACTCACCCACCCACCCACCCACCACTCACTCTCACAATCGTTCAATGACTCACAGAGTAAGTGGCTAACTCACAGATTTACTGTGCAGTGACTGAACGACCGCGAATGCCAAGTGATGGATTGACTGATTGACATATTGACTGTCTGGCTCAGTGATTGACTGGCTGTTCTGTGTTTGAATGACTCACTGACTGACGCAGTAACTGAATGACGCATTGACTGAATGACATAATTACTTGGTCACTCACTAGATATTGACAAGAGATGCTGTTTAATCTGAAGGCGTCCGATGCCGATCTGTTGGTCGATGGCAAATGCTCTCGTTTATCAGAAAATACGGAGTAATCTCGGTCTGATGAACAGTCGCGAGATTATCATCGCTGGTCGCATGGTTTCGACACAAGCACTCGAGTTTTTCGCCAGTCTCAACATTCCAGTGATTGAGCATTACGGACTGACGGAAAGCACAGGTCGGACGTTTAATCTATTCGATCATGAAAGTGAAACTCAAGAGGTCGGCCTCTAACATGGTCGCCTAATCAGTAGCATGCTATAATACGTCTGTTATTCAACTAAGTGGATGCTAGAATGTGCAAAGACCCTTGAAAAGTGTTTGCACGCACTCTTCTGATCCTCGGATGAATGTAGCCTTCGTCAAAATCTACCACTTCACTTTACTCTAACTTTTTGCGCCTTGACCTTACCTTATACCTTTCCTTAAGATACCTTACCAAATCTTAGATTACGGTACCTTACATGTAGCTTACCATTATGTAGTCAATATATAAATATTGGAACTTACCCTGACATACCTTCTCTGACACTTACTTTCTCTTAAATTAACCCTGACTTTTATTACTCTGCATCACCTTACATAATCTTAAGCACCCAGTCTTTACCTAAAATTAGTTAATTGAACATAAGAACCAAATAAAAGATCATATGGAATTTCTTAAAATAAATGAAAAATTAAGGTGGCATAGCTATTCTAGCATCAAACAGTGTAAGGTATATGAAAATGTAGATAAAATAATATTTGGACAAAGACTTACTACCAGTGCTTAAAGTGTAAAAAGAAGTGCCTGGACGCCCCTTACCTTTCTCTCCCTCCTCCCACCAATACCCTTTTCCAAACCCCTCCCACAACTTCCCCTCTTTACTCCCATCCCCTCCCCCCTGTCCCTCTCCTCAACCCCTCTCCTTCCAATCAGAGGTGCAACTACAAAATGTTTCCTGAGGTGCTCATATTGCAAGCGACGCATGCACGAAACCGTGAGTGCTGAGTTCCCATGCGTATAGGCCTAACGACTAGGGTGTCTGAGGGAGCGTCGTGAGCTCCCTCCGCGGGGTCTGGGGCGGAGCCCCAGAAGCCAACGCATTTTTTAGCAATAATTATTATTGTTATCAAATGGAATACGTTCTAGGCTCTTGTTTTCCAGCAGTTTCTGAACGATAAAGTTATGAAAACTTCATGGTTTATTCAGATTCCCAGACTAACACCACAACAATTTAAAAGTTTTATTATAAAAGAAACAGGTTTCGTCTTTACCTTTCGCCTTCGGCTCTTTGAGAAGTGTCTAGTTAATTTTTGCAGTCAAAATCCTTTAAAAAATTATTTTTTTTCTTTTTTTTGTAAATTGGCTATGCATTTTGTCCAGTTCTATAGGCCTATATAGCCCATCGATGCCGCTACCTTGTTAGCAGATATTCGCAGTATATGCTTTGCAATCCTGTGGCACACATAGTTTTCCTCAGGTGACTTATTGTGAGATGAAGCCTAGAAAATGCTCCCCGGAACAAAATGTGACTGTTAGGCTATGGCAAGGGCATCGTCATGCGGAGCTGGCTGAGTTTTGTATAACGAAACAATTTATTTAACCCATATCAACCCATAACCGAAATTAATGGTTTCACTCACATATTTGTGTTTGTCTAGACCCAAAACCATAGTAATCACCAAGATTTTCAAAAAAATTTCTAGATGTTGGTAGTTGTAGTCAAAAATATAACCGTCAGTTTAAACTGACGCTAGCCACAGCAGGGTACATGTATGAACCTTGGCTACAAAACGAAAACTCATTTTATTCATCCAGGACAGTTAAACTACTTTGTGAAATGTTATGAAAACAGTTGACATTCTAACATTGCTTGAATTAGTAGTGTGTATTATATATAACTAAGTCTTATATGCTAAGTTATATTATTCGAGCAAAGTAGCAAATGGCATGCATTATCTATCTTATATTGACAGTTCTTTGCATGTTTGCTAAAGCTGGAATATAATGAATCAGATTTAATATGTAGGCTACTACAACTTAGTTATATACAAGACATACTGCTAATTTGTAGACGTGAGTTAGTTCTAATTTTATGCATTATAGGCCTATAATTATGTTCTGACATAGTTATATACAAGCACTAACTACATCAATGACATACATCGTACAGTTTAGTCATGTAGTAACCTACATATTAAAACTGATTCATTTAATTTTCAGCTTTATCAAACATGCAAAGAACTTTCAATATAAGATCAGATAATGTATGAAATTTACCACTTTGCTCGAATAATATTACTTAGCATATTGAGTGCTACAATCGACTGAAAGAAAGGATAACAAACTATCAAAAGTACAACTTCTTTCAACAGAAGGGGTGCAGTTCAGTGACTAATGCAGTCCATTGGACAAAATTACTGGTTGTGGAATGCCTTGAAGCAGCCTGGATGCAACCCAACATTGCACTTCTCACAAGCAAAGACAGATGTGCCTTTGCAGCCTGGTGCAACACTTCGTCGTTGTGAGCCTTGGATGATCCAGTGGCCAGTAGCATCTGTGCGGACTTCGTGGTGGACACGACGATCAGCAGGAATGCGTGCAGGAGGAAAAGCTGCTCCAGAGCCTTTTTGGGGTGACAAGGTCTGCATATAAACTTGAACAATTTCACGCCGGAATGAAAGCAAATCATGCTCCGGAACTCCAGGAATTTTCGCTTGCAGACGATAAAGCTGGAAAGCATTCTGAACAGCCAAATCGACGCAAAATCTGAAGATTGGCCAATACCACTTCTTCGAACGATGCTGTATCATGTAGCATGATAGATTTTGATCGAGGCGATCAACGCCACCCATGCCTTGGTTGTACAGCTGGATAACTTTAGGCTGGCAGATGTCAATTCTTTGTTTGTGTGCTGCGGAAAATCGCCTTGCCTTCTGGATTGGGTAAACACCCGCATAGGTTGAAGCAACTGTAACAACCCTGCTGTCAGTCCAGCGAACCAAACAGACCGATGCTTTGCGGTCTAACACCATATCATAAGCTCCACGAGGCTCTTTCTTCATATCTTCTATGCTTCGTAGGGGAGCTCCTTCAGCGCGGTTGGGACGGAGAGTGCCAGTTGCAGCCATGCCTTTGTCCGCAAGTAAGCGCAACAATCGAGGGCTTGTGAACAGGTTATCAAAAATAATGTGATATGAGCCACCAGGAAGCTTTGGTAAATCTTCGGTAAGACTGCTGACCACTGAGCCACCAAGACCTAGGGCTTTGTCTGTCGTGCCAGCGCCTTGGTATGGACAGAACTTCACGACGTAGCCCAGACGAGTAGCTAAAACCCACATCTTATAGCCAAACTTGAAGGGTTTGCCGTGAATGTACTGTTTTGCACCATGGCGGCCATAGTAGGGTACCATACTTTCGTCAACACTGAGTGTCTGTTCTGGTTGAAAGTTGGTGAGGCAAGCAGCATTGATGAGATCCAACAAAGGGCGAACCTTTGCAAATTTGTCTTTTGGATCCAAGGCGTTGTTGTTGGCAAAGTGGATATTGCTGATGATGGAACTGAACCGGTTGCGAGACATTGCTCCAGATACCATTGTGTTGTGAACATCACCAGTGGCTTCCCAATACATCGGGCGGCGGGGTAGAGGAGCATATCCGCTGATTAGGAGAATCGATATAAAGAGCTTGAGGGTCGGAACATCTAAATCAAAGTTTTCTTGGCCATGCTCAGCAGCATACTCATTGCTCTCTTTGCAAATAAGGTCCATTACCTCAGGGGTGAAAAACAGTTCAAACAATGATGTTGGTGAGAGCTGCATTGTTGACTTTGGTTGGGGAATTTCCCATGGAAATCTTTCCTTTCCATCTGCCTCTTTTAAATCTTTTTTACACCAGGTGGGTTTATAAGCAGCAGATTTACTCTGAAACAAAGGTGGATTCTCTCCAGCATTCTCATCTGGGCTGGAATAAGTGTTCGTAGTAGAGGCAGCAGGTTTGGGTGTAGATATCCTTCTTGAACGCTTTGCAGCTGGGGGTTCATTTGATGGATTTTCTGCAGCAATGTCATCTGAATTGGAATCGGTATTGTTAACAGAGACAGTAGGTGCTTTCAATATTCTTTTAGATTTCTTTTCAGTCAGAGGTTCTGCAGGCAGAGGTTCAACTTGGCTGGAATAGGTGTTCAGAGTAGAGGCAGCAGGTTTGAGTTTAGATATCCTTTTTGAACGCTTTGCAGCTGGGGGTCCATTTGATGGATTTTCTGCAGCATTGTCATCTGAAATGGAATTGGTATTGTTAACAGAGACAGTAGGCGCTTTCAATATTCTTTTAGACTTCTTTTCAGTCAGAGTTTCAGTCAGAGGTTCAGCAGGTAGAGGTTCAGCAGGCAGATTCTCTTCAGCATCCTCACTACATTCTGAATCGTCCTCCAGGCCAAGTCTGACATATCCATCTGGCCTTTGAACTCTGACACACGCTTCTGCTACAAGTTGGTTGCGGTTGAGGTTGTTAGGGTCTCCACTGGCAACAAACTCGTCACCAGAATCCGCATCTGTTTCGTATCCAGTGCTGGAGGGAGGAAGTATTGCGATGTCGGCACCCAGAAAAGTTTCGTCACCCGAATCCTCCAACATTTGTAGAACTTCATGCAACTTGTACCTATATCAAACACGGCCACCTTTAGAGTAAATAAGTAAAATAACTAATATTATTATTAAATGTTTTTAATGTTTCATAATGTAACTTCACCGTCTGGTAAATACAATAAAGTTTACCTGCTCGCCAGACAGACATGGCTGGAAAAACCCACGATAACAGTAACGTATAGTTGGAAAAACCCACAACCCGCCTGTGCCTAGCGTCAGTTAAAACTGACAGGACGAAATTTCTGACATTTTTCAATATAGAAATTCTTCTTTAAAATAATCATCGCCACTACCTTTAGGAGGCTTGTGGTGAACTGTTTGGTAAAGTCGTAGTTTACGTTGCTAAATTATTTGATATTGTCACCTTGAAATGGAAGTTGGATTTATGAAGGAAATCGTTTCCCTAAATGGAAGTGGGATTGATGAAAACGTTCCTGTGTTCAAAATTGAAGTTGGATCGATCGAAATAATTTTTCCCGTAAATAGAAGCTGGATGGATGAAATTAAGTTTTGGATTCAATAGAAACTGGATTGATGAAAATAATTGTTTCCGTAATTAGAAGCTGGATCCATGAGAATATATCTTTGCTTAAATAAAAGTTCCATTGATGAAAAATATTTCTTTCATGAAATAGAAGTTGGATTGATAAAACTAATTTTTTCAAATTAAATAGAAGTTGGATTGATGAAAAAATTTCTGTATGAAATGGAAGCTGGATTGATGATAGTTAACATGCACGCAGGTAGACTGCTTACTTACCAACGTCAAGCACGGCATTGAAGACATTAGAATAATTTAGCAACGTAAACTACGACTTTACCAACTTTTTTATTAACATACTAGTAAAATATGAGTTAATGTTTCTTACGTTTTCTTTGTTGAACGATGCATATTCCAAAATATCGGCGACCGAGATAAAAAATATTGCTTCCACGTACACAAACATAGAGCAACTGAAATTAATTTGCATAGATAATCACACAAGCCATAGAATTACACCTAAAAAAGTTAAGAATAGAATATGTAATATTAATGCCTATAAAATCATCATTTTCTGTGTGTAAGTTTAAACTGACGCTAGCCGCATATGGGTTAATTCCAATTGACAATTTTCAACTCTTATTAAACCATTACTTCCTCCTGACCTGTTTTTCTTGCCTTTGTTTTTCTTTGTATATACCTACAGCGTTTTGTCTGTTGTTAACTCATAAACTCAATAAACGAATATATGATCATGAAGTCGTATGTTGTCTCTCAACAGTTTCTGGGTCTTGCTGGTGAATTACGTAAAACTGGGACAGTTGGTGTTTTATAGGTCTAGGTGAATCGTATCGTATTGTATCAATGCGTTGTATTGAAGTCATTTAACTTCATAAGTTCATTCAGTTATGAAACAGTCAAGACAAGACTCACAGTGGATGTGAGTCATGTGACAGTCAGATAGATCGTAAACTAGGCCCTATAGTTGTTAGGGCCTACGAAAACTCAGACGATAAAACCGGAAGCGCGTAGGCCTATATGACGTGCGATTTCACGAAAAGTTAACTAGAATGTATACAAGTCAGGAATGAGGTGGAGAAACAAGTTACACCTACACGGTATAACACATTCAGAAATCAAAATGACAACATGAAATTTCATTGGAATCTTAAAAAATTAAATGCTGTTGACAGTGACATAGATTAATTATTACACTGTTGCAAGGACGCTGCATGGACGGCGTCCAGGCAGTGCTGCCTAATGAGTGGCAGGACGGCGTCCAGCCTTGAAAATAAGTGCCTGGACGCCGTCCATGACCGTCCGTGCACACTTTAAGCCCTGCTTACTACCAAATCGAAGACTAACGCTGTTCGTTTAGGTCTTAGCCACTTGTTCCATCTTGGAATGTCTCTTTCCTAGGTCCTATCACGGTGGCGGCGATTCCACATATGTGCCGAATCGCATCCGTTGGGAAAGACATAGACGGCTGCTCCACCAAAATCATGGAACCAGACAAGAACGGAGTGGGACATGTAAGTGACCTTAAGTAATCTTTAAATCCTTATGATTATCTCCGACAGCATACCTTCGCAGAAATTCTTTTCGAATGGTAGACATAAAGGCTCCGTAGCTGAGCTTAACCTTGGGAGTGAACGATAAAGCGGCGTGGAATATTGGTTTCACGACAATTAGTTTCACGAGTCTTTAAACTTGGGCTGCGATGGGCTGAATGATTGAAAGAAATGGAATCTAATTATCTACGGAGTTAATATTAGGGTTAATATATTGTGACAGGCATAGGCTGCTTGGACGACCGTCTTACCCCTGACTATATTCCCCTCCCCGTGGCCTATGTTCCTGTTCAATGTTCCGCTTCGATGTTCCTCCTCAATGTTCCTTTTCGATGTTCCTTTTCGATGTACCCTCTCCTCCCCCGGAAGGGTATAAATAGAAGTGCAGCGCAGACCGTGTGCTGAGTCAGTCCTTTCAGAGTGAGGTAGTCCGTCAGCCTGGAGTTGTTGAGCAGTACTTTGACTTGTCGAGTGTTGACGTTTGAGAATATATGACCCACCACGACAAAAGTAGGCGCTTGTCGCCAAAATTCAAAATTTATTTTATTCTCCCATGAGATTCTACAATTGAAGACCTTTCAAATGACGTATTATTCATTTATTTATGATGTTCCTAACCGAAGTTGTGCGCTTTTAAAGGTTAGCAGTGACCGAAACTATAATTATTTGGAGAAAAACGCGATCAAAGTTTTGACTCATAAAATCCTTAGAAACGATGACGTAGACTATAATTCTCAATAACATCAGCGAAATAGTCGTCTTTGGCGCCCTGCCTGTTTGCCCTCTTTCAGTAATTAGGCAACTTTGTGTTCTGTTCTTCACAGAAAATTATAAACTTTGAAATAAAGCCACTTAAACAGCTTCCGATTGAACCCAAAAGCACAACAACAACCATTTTAAATCTCCGATCGCGGTTAATATTATTGCATACGAAAATACCCAACTAGCCAATCACGGCTGGCATAGGCTGTCACGTGACGCGCATGGCAACGAGTTGGGGGTTTTGTGCACATTAATTATTCATCCTTTGTAGGTTAATTTAATCTCTACTAATCATGATGATCGATTCATTATGTAGATCAGACCCTGACCTTTCTAACGATATGTAACTTTGATGGTTTCCCATAAGTCGAATCTAAATGCTGCCCTTTCAAAAACGGTCAAAATGATGTTTATTTTGGCGATTGTTAGACGCAATGAGCATTTAAACTCTCGGTTTTTCTAGAGAAACAATTAATTGTTAGGCTTTTCTGGATATTAATAATGTTTTAAAGATATTTTAACTCTTGAATTTGATGAAAACTAAATTTGCGACAAAGAGTTAAAATTAGCGGTTTTTGTCTTGTTTCTTGGTAATTAACGTTGCCGACAAGCCCCTAATTTTGGGATGGCGGGTCACGTATCATATTGAAAACCTAGTGAGGTGTTGATTGACTTTGACGACCGATCTCGACTGGGAGCGTGCAAGTCCTTCTCAATGCTCCGGAGGTCGGACTTGCGCTCCTTCGAGCGACACGCGAACTTCTGCTCCGTGAAAGCTCAACCCTTCCCTGCTGCCCGGAGAACGCAGAAGGCTGGTTTCCGCGACAGTATCAAGCATCAATCGGCAACAATACTGTCGTTCAGGAAACCAGAAGTCAATGATCAATCAGCCGTTTATTGAATCAACAGCAGAACAATTAATTAACAATCAGTCATTTTAGAGTTAATCTGCTGATGCCGTCAACAGGACAGCCCTAAAGGATAAAATAATCCGCTATTGCAGGGCTGCCCCTTTCACATTACATTTACTGATGGCAAGACGATTTTTATGATCATATAGTTATAGAAAATTCAACTTAAATAACAATGTTAGGGCTAAATCATAGCCAAACAGCTAAATAAAAAAACCATTGCAGTACAAGATTTAAAAAAAAAATCAAAACAAAACAGATTATAATGTTCACAGTTGTACATCATAGACAATCTCAACTACAGGTACAATCTATCGAGTCATATTCTTTTTATGTGTTCAACTGTGATAATGTTTCAGTTGAGCTTTAAATTGAGCCGTGTGTAATATATTTATTAAATTTGGAGGAAGAGAATCCAAAAGTGGTGGACCTGAGCATTTAATTGAGAACTGCTTAGTCCTGGTTCGTGCTCCTGAGGTTCGATATTTACGGGATGCTCTAGTATCATGTCCATGGATAGCTAGGCTACACCCTAAAGGAAACATTTATAAAACAGTGATGGAAGAAGCCCATAATGATAACAGTACATGAATAGTCCAATTTGATATTTTGTAATATCATTCAATTTTTAAATATTGTGCTCTTTAAATATTACTTTTGTACTATCAGACCATCCCAGTAAGCAAGTCACACGTATGGCACGTTTATGGAGAGTCTCAAGGCAATCTATGACTAGCCAGCAAGTTGGAACAGACAAAGTCTTAAACTTAAACCTGAATGACAATTATCAATCAATATTCTGTTATTCAAAATAATCAAGCTGACACAGCCGCAACATTCGTTATAGATCTCACAGAATGCTAATAACTGGACAGGGAATTAGAACTAGACCATGACTTATAAAAATGTGGGGAGTGGGCGTACAGAACTCAGCATTTAAATTGTAAATAACAGAATTGGACAATGAAAGATCAACTTGGCAATGTAAAAAAATTGAAAGAGAATGAGATACTGAGCTACTGAGATAGAGTGAGAGAGAATGGCAGAATTAATTCTTCTCGATTCTTTAACTTGCAGCTGCGAATACGAGGTCGCAACGTGTTCATGGGTTACCTGAATCAACCACGGATGACCAGTAAGGCGTTTGATAATGAAGGTTGGTTCATAACGGGCGATGTTGTCAGGAGAGATGAAGACGGATTCCTATACATCAGCGGAAAAGTCTCAGGTAGGATGATCAGATGCGTGAAAGATAATTGATAGCAGGTTAGCTACTAAATCTCAGGTAAGCTAATAGATACATGAAAAGCTAATAAGGTCCTAGGTTAGATAATTGGCTGTGTCTAGCGGAACGCCAGGCGGTCCGCTAGTTTGTCACTAGCGGGGCCGCCAGTCTCACGTGACTCCAGAGAGAGACAGGCGGCCCTCCAATTTCGAATAATTACTTAAATTAGTTGTTTCATACACTTTTTGCAAATGTCTAACTCGTTAAAACTAAAAAAAAAACTTTTGCCCGACATAAATGATCTGACACGTGACTGGCGGCCCGCAAGTATTTCAAACTTGCGGGCCGCCTGGCGGTCCGCTAGTCACTTCGTAGACAATTAGGCACATGTAGGCTAATTAAGTCTAAGACAAGCTATTATATTCGAGTTTCAAATGAACTCAGCCTTGCTACTTAAGCAAATTAAGTTCAGGCTAGTAAATTAGTCATAGAAAAGTAACTCGATGAAAGATGAATTAGTCAGTGTCATGTAAGCTCAATAGTCTCAGTTAAGCTAATAGAAAAACACACAAAGCAATACCGCACAAGAGTCCCATAAAATTCAGTTGCTTGATGCATTGCTAGGAGTTGATAAAACTATATTAGTTTAGCTCTTGTAGCGTCGATTTAGTGATTGTACAAAATAAGGATACAATATTATTATGTTCGCCCTGTCGGTTATTTACTAGGAGTAAAATCGGCATGATGGATTTGCATTTCGAAGTGGCTATTAGGCCTTAATAAATAATTGTAAAATTATGAAATAGTGATGAGTTATGCAAAATTACATGAATATCTTTTGCGTCTTTTAATGTTTAGAAATGATAACTTTGGAAAATGGAGAAGCAATTGCTCCAGAACCGATTGAGACTAGAGTTCGAGAGGCGCTTCCATTCATTCGAAACTGTATGTTGGTTGGAAAGGGAAGAACCTTCTTGGCCGTACTACTGACGATTAAGGTAAAATTGCATTAAGCCGCCAGGATTCGCCTATCCTTCATACAGATTTGCATACGTTGTAATAATCATAGCATAGTGGAATATTGCGGAATATGTATGTTTCAATTGTTTCATGACTATCTGAAACTGGAAGCATGGTAGCATTGACTCACAACTTATTACTTCTTTCGCTTTAGACAGCCATATTCAAACGAGTCGTCATTTTAATTCAAGATTTCTTACTCATTACATTCAATAATGTTGTCTATTGTCCTTGTCTATCAGATAAATTAAACATGACCAAAATTGGTTAAACATATACCTAGATTTGACGAAAATAAATTGGGGGTAATTTTTTACCCCCCGGTTACCGAAAACTGTAACCAAAAAACGGTTACCGTATAAGGGTTAAGTGATTGGTTCAGAAGACGTCTAGGGTCTATAGTCTGTGTTAGAACCACTTCAAGTTAATCTGAAATGCTTAATAACTCGTCTCTCCAAGCTTCCTCTTAAAAGCTGTGATAGTGTCCACAACCGTTGAAGCCGTCTACATGACATTGTATTTAGTCTGAGACGGACACCCACTTGTTGAGTTTATTTAGATTCCTCTCTATTTATCTGTGGCATGTGCGTGCTCTCTCCGCACGCACCGCGGCCCAGGCATTCTGCTTAGGCTTAAGAAACGTATCGAATATGTCGCACTCAGACAATATAAGATGTCGCACTTTTCACCCTATTAGATATCGTTTATATATACTTAATATAAATATACAATAGGCTGTAAGGCTTACATAAATATATGCCTATATCGCTTTTAATGAATTTACATAAATATATATAGGCTACAATATGAGGCTCATAATTATAGGCCTGTTATAGGCCTACATGAAATATCGCTTAAATAGGATACTGTAGGCCTACTAATTTTATCGTTGTCTAGGTGTTGTAGGCCTACACTTTCAAGGTGTTGTAGGCTTTCATGCAACATTAAATATTCGTATTTAAGATACAAAGTAAAACGTGTCTATTATAGGCCTAATAGCCTAGTTTCCTGACACTGCGTTAAGATCGGAGGCTTGTAACATGAGAGGGCACGATTGCCAATTGGTTAGGGCGCTCATCCTGTGACGCTGTAGAGTAGCGTATACTCTTGTTCGACCCTTCCCTGAGATCATTGTGCATGCATGGAACTTGTCTACTTCCTTCACGCACTATTTCTCTGCGCACACCGATGTTCTGTCGTATGGCCGTGTATGCACTTCTGAACTTTGGACGGAGGAAAATACCAAATGGAGTTCTATGGGGTCGTCCATTAATTATGTCAACAAAATAGGGGGGGAGGGGTTTGTAAAAGTTTGACAGTTGTTGACAAGGGGGTTCGGGGTTCGGCAAAATTTGACGTCAACAAATTTTTGTTCCAATTAGGCCTAATCAACACAGACCCTTCAAAATGGCAGTGAAAACATTAAGTAATGCTAAAAATGTATAAAGTGCTTAATGTTTAAGACTACTAGAAGCTGGTAATAAACTAACTCATATATTTTTGAAATTCGAGATTGCATTTTCTAGTGTAAAACAATTTGAAAAAATGATTAGTATGGAGGCATTGTGTTTCTTTTTTTGGGGGGTTCTGGGATTGTTGACATAATTTTTTAGGGGTCCGTCAATGTTTGACAGTTGTTGACCTTTGGAGGGGGTCAGAAACTGCCTAAAATTTGTTGACATAATTAATGGACGACCCCTATTGTATTTGTATTTCGTTTTATACTGCATTCCATTGTATTGCATTGCATTAAACGGAGTGATAATCTGCGAGATGTGTAGGCCTGCGATTCTTGATTCTTACTGGCAATTTAGGCCCCTAGACGTCATAAAACAGAGGCTGCAAAACAGGAAATGTCAAAGTTCATCTGATATTCATGGTCGTCGACTAATTCGATGCCGACGTTCCATGTGGGCCCCGTTCAGAGCCGAAATCCCTGTCCACCTCCCTCTTTCCTCGCTCTTTATTATTGCCTCCTCCAGTTTAATTTCCGTTTGCATCTGGTATTTTTCCAGATTGAATGAGTCACCTTTTGCCTTTTACATGTAATCAGCAGCTATCAATATTTTCGTCGTCTTCGTATTCAACTTAATTAATTCTACATTACCAGCGCAGCGTCGTCATCACATTTAGTATTATCGTCTTTTTTATTATCAATCATCATCACTCTGAGCATTTATTTAGCGTCTTTTCAAGACATATAGCCTACTCAGAGGCGCTCTCTGCGCTAGCCTATAATGATGTGAAGTGTCATTGCGCACGAAAATATTACTACTAGGCTACTAGGCCTACTATTCCTTTATTTCACAAACTCGTTGACACAAACGCAACAAGATTACAAAATCAACAGTTTAGATATCGATTAGACAAAAATAATAGTCAAATAGATAAGAGGGTTAGGAATGTATTAATGACTGAGACCAATTGCTAAAGAAAATTAGTGTTTAACCTAATACACCATAAAGTACTCTAGGTATGAAATTTCGATCATCCCTTGCCGGCAAAGTGAAATCATGAGGCCGGGGTCGCAGATTATAATGACGAGTAATTATTGGTGGAAACAGTTAGCATTAGCAAATCAATACACAGTAAGCTAGTAGACTCACCAGTTGGACAAATGGCGTGTTAAAAATGCTTATTTACTTACTTACTCCATAGTTGAATTCGAAGATGACTATACATGCATAGATGTTACAGTAGTGTAAACTGTTCCCGGCAAACTGAACCCCAGCACGAAGATATTATGGCGTATGCACTCGAACACTGTGCCTCGCCTGCACAACCTTGTCGTCATGACAGCACAGAAAGATTGTCTGGGTCTCTGTCTGAAAGGCATCTGTGCTACCAAAATCTTCGTAGCTTCAGCAACAGCAAGCGAAGAAGATGAAACCTAAGACGACTGAGTCTTAGGCTAAGTAAGGTCTGTACATGAGGACCTTAGGCCTATAAATGGCGAGGCGTCCATTTAAACAGGCGACGGTGGTGAATTATCTCACCTGATCAATTCGAAATATAGGTCTTTCTATAGGCCTATTTCACATAGGAATATATACGTATCAATGTACATGTATAGGCTTTATATATCTTTATTCGTGTACACAGTCATACACCTATTTATTCATATATAAAATGTAAAAATGTAGGCCTACATTATTATATATACACATATATCGGCCTTTAATTTTAGGCCTTTACATACATACATACGCACACACTTACGTTATAATATATGTATAATATATAGGCCTTTGATGTTAGGCACGCAATTATGATGATTGCAAACGGATTCTGGGGTCAGATTGATGACGATTAGATTACTGAGTAAAAATGATAGGCCTTTATGTTTACTACACGATATATAAAGATGGCGTCGGCTATATTCGTCTCCTCATGTTCCCGGAAATAGATCAGACAATTCGCAGCCGACCGCATATGGTCCTATTCATAGATCTATGGAAGCTGTACTTCAAGCGCAAGTCGATAAATCGGCCTTAGCAATTAAATCAGTTGCCGATTGTACGTTTGATTTATGACAATGCGTAGGCTTACGTCTCCGGCCAATTAATTAGGCCTATGTATACGCTACCAATTAGAGCTAACCCTGAACGATGACAACAGATGATTTTGTGGCGAAGTTTGGATGAGGTCTTAACAGGCTTAAGCTTAATAGCTAAACTTATATAGCAGTACATAACTGAACATACAGTACTTGAGTATTCAGATGGAAAATAATGTAGGGTAGCCTAAAGCCAGTCTTGTTGTCCAGACCTGAAACCTCAAGACCAAGACCAAGGCTAAGACTCTGAACCTCAAGACCTTTGACTTAAGACCAAGACTTTAAACCTGAAGACCAAGACTTTGAAAAGTCACAATCAAGCACAGACTTCTATTCCTTAGGCTACTAAAAAAAATGTCAAGTCGGACAACCCGTAATTTGAGTGAAAACATGATTCGTTTATTTTATTCAAGCAAGACAACTCCAATTGCAGACTGCAGAGAATTCCTAATTCGCACTTATAAAAGTCCTTCAAGCAAAATGTTATTCTAAGTGCCTGCTGCATTTTATAAATACCAATCCGCTCAGAATTTTCTGACCAAGACGTGCCCTGTGGGACCTCATAAAATTCCGCAATGTGAAAAAATACGTTCTACAGGTTGCTGGCACACACAGCAGTTTCTCAAGCTCTGGATGTAAATGTACAAATCATGAATCTTTTTTTAAATCCTCCCATGGTTAATCAGATTGCTAAACACAAGTCTTGGCAGAGCTTCGAAATACAGCATAACTGCTGAAGATGGTTTTTCCTGACCAATAAGAATCGCATCTGTGCGTATAGATATTTGTCGTATGACGCAAACAGGCTTGGCCGTTTTCGTAGCCGTGATTTAATAGTTTGTGACTGCTCTGTGCATGCCTGAAGCAATGTCAGAATTCCTTTGTTCATCATTTTGAGCTGTAATCTTAAAACGGCCCAGATTAATCACTGTTCATATTGACAGTCGAGTCTTGGTCTCAAGACCAAGACCAAGCCTTTTAAAAACGAACTCGAGTGATCTCGAGAACAAGACCTTGGTCTCGAGGACAATAAGACTGGGCAAAGCTATACCTCGCAATGAAATTAACGAATATAAACTCTTAGTCTCTATAATTATAGTTTGAAACAGGAGAGAAATTTTTCAAGATTTTCTTCTCGACCTGCGTCCCCTAGGGCCTTAGCCAACTCTGCCAAGCTGCGTACACTGTTGGTGGGAAGATGAAACGGCGAGGTAGAGGACTGGTCATCCGTCACTATATGCCGAGGCTACAAAAAAAAATAAATTGCCAACACTTTATACCCATGGCTGCCTATCAGGCTAGCTTGGAATTACTCTTCTTTAAAGCGACATTTAATTCCCATTCAAAAATCTTGCTGGGCCTGCATGACTGTGAATGTGCAAGTTTTGAATGGGATCTTTAATTTTCATTCTGTATCTGGTCCAACCGTCACTCACTCCAGCTTTGCTTTAAAATGATTTGCCACGGATTAAAATGCCACAAACTACCACGTAATCTTATCTACAGGGTCTTAATTTAGCTACGGTACCTCGGTTAGCCAGTGGTTTATATGATGAAGCCAGCTTAGATATGGATTTATCCCCCGAAGCGCTTATGACTAGAAGGTCTGCATGCTTTTGAATCTGGTTCGCGCCAATCCCAAAGCACCACGTAGGGCTTACAACCTCGATGAATAATCACCCTACCGCGGAATTTCTGTAGCGCGGAGAACTTTGAAAGATTCACATTTACATTGACCCAACCAACTCGCTGTTCGTAATAACAATTGCGCAAACAATACAAAGCATAAAACGTGCGACAGTGCATAACAATCATATAGGCGGGATAAACAACCAAAGTAACATTCATGTGGGATACGGGACCGATTATAGGCCAAAGCCTAAATAAAAGTCAGGCCTACGCGAGCGACGTATACATTTGATCTCTTAGAATGATTAAATCTAGGATTCCAAAGTGTACATCGAGAGCACACTGTGAGTCGGAGGCTAGATATAATTTTGTGTGGTATACGTGCAGACATATTTT
>JACEVL010000138.1:769175-771675 GCA_020284085.1 Aporrectodea caliginosa
CTTAGTTAAGTTAAAAAACTTTCTGTTTAGTGGGTCAAATATATGATCCAATTATTTTTGTTGTCATAGTTAAGATTTCGATGCATGTTTAATAAGAAAGATAGACTGTTCTTCGTCGCCATCAGATGACCTTTAAAATGCTACCATTACAGTGTGGAACTTTTAAAAAATTAGATGGGGAGGGGCACATTTCTCAATACCCATGTCCCTGCTCATGCGCTGTATTTGTCTTTTGCTGCCGCTCCTTCACCGGTCCCCCTCAAACCCAAGACCAAGTCTCCGCCTATGACTATGAGCGTCCGTTATACATACAGAGATCGTTTCTTACACAGTCGTCGGAAACTTCAATTCATAGCGATACAGTGGTATAGGTATATAGTTCAACCGGACTCGGAACTCCTTCTGACTAACCTTTGGACAACCCCTCTGACTCGACGCAGCGCTCGTGAATACGCTGGTGCCCTGCGCTTAGGTGACGTCAGGTGACGCTTTTGGAGATTACGATTACGATTACGAATTCCAGTGTCTAATGATATCTTCGGGCTACCAGGGTCGTTGACGTCGTCCTCCTCCTTCTCCCAAGGCTTTGGACTGGCACTCCCTGGCACCATAGTGGCACGGACTGGTGGTGGCTGAGTTTCCATATAGATATGATACGTGTCTGTCTATATAAATCTATCAATATTGTCATTATGGATGCGAACATAATTATAGACGTATGCAAGAGATTGATCACGTGCACACACACACACATATAAATATACATATACATATACATATAAATATAAGTCTACACACACACACACATATAAATATATACATATACACACACACACACATACATATAAATATACATATACACACACACACACACATACATATAACATACATACACACATACATATAAATATACATATACACACATACATATAAATAAACATACACACACACATACATATAAATATACATATACGACACATACATATAAATATACATATACACACATACATATAAATAAACATATACACACATACATATAAATATACATATACACACATACATATAAATATACATATACACACATACATATAAATATACATATACACACATACATATATATACATATACACACATACATATAAATATACATATACACACATACATATAAATATACATATATACACACATACATATAAATATACATATACATATATACATATTACACACATATTCATATAATATATGAATATGTGCGTAATTATGCATATATATAATTATATATAATATTATATGTAACCTCGTGTGTATATACATATGTATGTGATGTTGTATAGAAATCGTGAGCGTTGGTCCGACGCTGCAACTGCGCAGTGGAAGCAGCAGCCCTATCCTCCATCTCCTCATTCTCATCATCATCGTCGGCGGGACCCATCGCATCTCACAGAAGACGTTGGCTCTCGTCCCCGCATCTTCGTCTCTGCCTCAGCAGCCGCTGCCACCGTCGACGCCGCGTCATCCCTGCTGCAGCAGTCGCAGAAAACTTCTGGGCTTCATCAACACATACGCAAAAGACCGATGTTGGCTTCGTGGTTGACTGGCTAGTTGCCGCGGCGGGTTATGGGATGTGGACGGAAGAACAGTCTTCTGGGCCATCTCTGTCTTCTTCCTCTGTAAGTACGATCTTACTATACATCAAACTCACGTAATTGCAAGCGTAGTTGTAATAGTAATTGTAAAAGTAATTGTATTTGTAAGTGTTATTGTAATTGTAATTGGAATGGTATTTGTTATTGCAAATGTAATTGCAGTTGTAATTGAAATTGTAATTGAAACTGAAATTGTAATAGTAGTTGTAATTGTAATTGTAATCGTAGTTGTAATTGGAATTGTAATTGCCGTTGTAATTGGAATTGAAATTGAAATTGTAATTCCAGTTGTAATTGCAATTGCAACTGTATAGTTGTAATTGAACGTTTATAGAGCGCCACACGAATAGTAGATGCCTGAGTAGATATCTTTAGGAGCGCTACAATGTATATGAAATTTCTTTTTGATTGAAGAGCAAGACTAAACAACGGCGCTCTCTGTACAAACCTATAATGATGACTAGTGTAATTAAGCATCAGTATTGCATCAGTACTGTTTGCAAATCAATGCCGTGAACTACTGTACAGTTAGTTAACAAGAGGAGTCTGAAGTTGAGATAATAAGATAACTAGCTTAATAGTATAATAATAATAATAATAATAATAATCAAGGACCATCATATAATATTAATAATAATAATAATAGTAATATTATGCTTATATAATTACACGGCCATCTAAATTGGCACCTTATCCAACCTCTGTATAGCGACGGTAGGGGAGGGAGGGAGGGATAGATGGATGAGTATGTCCGAGGGATGATGGAGAAAAACCTAAGGAGGGAGGGAGGGACTTGATGGATGTTCCCCATGTATGTATGGAGGGATGATGGAGAAAAGGAGGTAAGGAGGGAG